>PVKA01014210.1:0-53024 GCA_004027165.1 Ctenomys sociabilis
CTTTGTAGCTCAGGCTGGTCTCGAACTCACAACAATCCTCCTGCCTCAGCCTCCCGAGTGCTGGGATTACAGGCATGCGCCACCATGCCCGGCTTAGAGCCACCATTTTTAATCACACCTTATAAAGACACCCATGAAAGGGGATTCTGAAAAGTGCTTTAGAAAGTGGCAAAAACAATGGAATAAGTTTGTTTAAAGTGAGGGAGAGTTTTTTGAGAGGTATTAACATTGTTGTGCATTGTCCT
Organism: Ctenomys sociabilis; assembly: GCA_004027165.1. Lineage (NCBI taxonomy): Eukaryota > Metazoa > Chordata > Mammalia > Rodentia > Ctenomyidae > Ctenomys > Ctenomys sociabilis. Next base: position 246 of record PVKA01014210.1, read on the forward strand.
ATAATAAACTTCACAATTTAAAGGTTGTATATTTTTATCACTCTTTGATTATAGAGTAGTCTGAGCGGGGAAGCTGGGAGGAGAATGGAAATAGTGATTTCTGGCTCCTTTTCCCTAATTCCAGTCCTATAGATGAAATGTAAGATGTGGAATGGGAAGTAAAGCAGAAGACTACCTATCCTCAGTCCAAACATGCCTGCATCAAAATGCCAGTTTGTGGAGACTCGTGGGGTATCAGCTCCTGGGGACTTGGGGATCACCCTTGATAAACCTCTTTCCTCGCCCACTGATTTTCATTTGCATAAATGCAAGCCCCCTTTTACCAGAGGGAATTGGGGAGGCACACTTGTGAATGGCAGCAAGGAAACCCAAGGCTGGCTAACTACAAACAGACCCTCAGGCTCACCATTATGGAAATGCGGCCCTCACTCATCGCAGGACCCTACACTGTAACACAGATTCTCTGGTCAGCAGTGTGCAGAGCACAGCCTCAAGCTCCAAGCTGCACCCAAGGCCTTAAAAGGAATCACTGAGTGAGGAAGTGTTGACAAGAGCTGGCAAGCTGAGCCTGTCTTTGAAATACACATCCACAGGGGCATACAAAGTTTGCTGTCTCAAGACAGAGCACGTGCGGGGGAGGAGGGAGAGCCCCCTCCCCTCATCATCAGGAAGAAAAACTGTCTATGGCCATTTTTGTAGCCTCTGCTACAAAATTATCTGCGAAACAAAGAAAGTTCTAATTTCACATGGTGAGAGAGCATGCAAAATTATTTGAAAATCATGTCATACATACTTTTGCCTTCCTCCAAGGCAAATAAATTCTTGAAATAAAAAACGTTTCCACTTATTCCCAGATCTTTGCATGGCCACACTTTTCGTCACACATTCCCCTACTATTGCTCATTCCCAGCTCAAATGAACACTAGCATCCGTGAGCACTTCGTAGCAGCTGGATCAGAAGACAAAGCCAAAACCCCAGCAGTTTGACAAAGGAAAGCAATGAGTAGAGTTTGCCTTCATCTAAGAGACTTAGAATTTTTTTTAGGACATGACATATTGAGAGAATTGAATCTGGTAACTGATGATCAGGAAAAATAGACCCAATCCCTCCCACTTTTAAATTCACGAATTTACTTCAAGTGGGAAAACTCAACACTGCACCCTCGAGGAACTGCACAAATGTATCACAAGATGAGATCTGGTCCAATGCCTAGAAGCTGCTGAGGTCACAAAACTCATTACTCAGAAAGCAAGCCGTGAGCCAGACCCTCATTCAGGAGTTATTTGACGGCAGAGTGGAGCTTCACCTCTTTGCCCCCTTCCTACCTCTCATTATTAGAGCTAAGGCGGCCTTCCCAGGTGTTCAGCTTTCGGAATCTTACGGAGCTTCGGCATGGACTCTCACGCCCTCTCACCCCCCGGCTCAGCTGTCATTCTTTGTGCTGTGTCTATAGCTTCTCAGCAGTTAATGGGAGTGATTCAAATGATCCTACTCCAATTCCTGCTATTTTAGGATACTTCGCTTTTCTTAGCCGTGAATTTCTTCTGTCTAAATCTGCCCGACTGAATTGGAAGCTACCCAGAATCTTGTTCTTTGGAAATTACATTTGTGCATCTAGGGTATATTTGTCGTCCTGCCCACGCTCCAGCCACTTTTTGAGAAGTGCAGAGTGAGCCACGTGACTGCCATCAGTGTATTTGCACCCTTTTTTTGTTTAAAAACATAATCTGCATTACAAATTGCACCAATTCCTGTATGTAGTAAGTCATCATTCAATAAAAAGCACAAATGTATGCCTGTCACATTCAACATAATAAACTGCAAGTAAATACATCTTTTCTTAGTCCAAATCAGTCAGTAAATGATGTCTTTATTTTCTCTGTTATGCACCAAGTTTGCAATCAGCTTTATTCTTGATTCTCTGAGGCCAAGACTTCCCAGCTTTGGAGCAAAGGCAGATTGCGCCTTTACCCAAAGCGTTTAGACACCTGAGGACAGGAATACGGATGGCTAACGCGATCATCTCCTCAGTTCACTGAGTCATTGTCATCCTCCAACCTCAGTGCCATCTCCACCGTAACCACCTACGTCTGTGTCTGCAGGTGACAGCAGGTTCCAGACAAGAGGTGGCTCCCTGCCTGCCTGGAGGAGGGTGCAGCTTGCCCAGGATGATGGTGTAGACGGTGTGCCTTGTCCTTGAAATCCCACGAGCTCGGGTTAGAACCACTATCTTGCTGCTTACCTTGTATATTTGATCTTGGTAACTTCACTAACCTCTCTGTCTTCTCATGTATAAAATGAGAACAATGAAGGCCTTATGAGGCAGGTGTGGTAACGTCAATTACATGTGCTGGCCCTCATTTCAAAGTTCCTACTTGATTAAGTGATAACTAGTGACATGAGCAAGCTCTTCTGAGAGCAAGATGAACTGGCCAAGCTGTATCTATCAACTGCAGGCCTGTAATTCCCATCAGCAAGTGTCATCATGGCTACCACAGTCTCCTTTAATTCCATAATAAATGAGTAAAATTGGCTCTACTGTGACATTTTTTATGAATAGAGAAACATAAGATAGCAAGCAAAATTTCCATTTTAAATCTGGGTTATTTTTCTTATAAAGATGACCTCCCTCACCAGCCACTCTTTCTGTAGATCAAGCAATGCTACTTCCTATCTGCTTTAGGACTTTTACATCACTGATTGTACTTCCAGGGAAATCCTCCCTTCACACCTTAGGGTGTCAGACCTTTTCTCATTGTTTAGGTTCAATTCAGGTAATATCTCTTTCCTGTGATCTTCCTGGACCACCCCTTTTGACATAAGCTACCACAGCAGCCAGGCTTCAGCCCTCAGCATTTTATTCACGCCCCCTGGCCTCTTGCCCTAGCACTGCAAGATCACAGCAACAGAATGATTACACATGTAACCCAAGTATCAGGTGACCTGTATTTAAATTTGTGGTACCACTTACCAGCAGTGAGACCTCTGAAAGTAGCTCCATCTTTCTGTGCCTCTGTTTCCTCATCTTTAAGATGGAGATAATAAATTCACTTGCTTCATAAAACTGCTGGGACATTAAATAAATAACATGTAGAACATGTATGTTAGCATCTAATAGAATAACCTTCGATAAATGCTAATTTTAAGCTTTAGTGGTTGATTATCAAGCATGCCCCAATCTGAAATCATCTTGACTTCTTGTGTTTATTGTCTGTCTCCACTGCTATGAAGATGTAGAGGGAAACTGTTTGCTTTCACCTAGAGCAAGGAGCTAAAATGGCACATTGTAGACCCTCAGTAAGTACATGTCATTATCCAGGGAAGAAACATTCGGCACCCATGGCTGCAGATAAGCAAGCCAAGGCATGTTGAGAAAGAGTTGAGGAGGGAGTTGCTGTGTCTGAAGAGAATTTCTCAGGACTTTCTGCTTCAGTTTTGCTGTATACTATGCATTTATTCCAACAGTGCCTTCCACAGGCTCTGTTCCCTTCTGATTTTTATCTCTGTCTACCAAAGCAGAGGTATCTACCAAGACCACCACACATCTGGGAGGGTAACCTCATAAACCACCTCAGCTCTGAGGTACAACTCCTTGCTGAACACATGAGAAGTAGCCTGAGGTTTGGTACCTACTCAGTAGAAATGGGATGACTTGATAAAAAATGAGCATTGCCATAAAAGTACAGGAGTATCCAGAAGGTGAGCAAAGAGCAGGGCCTTTGACAAAGCCACCTCACCAGCAAACACTGTCATACCACGAAGCAGAGGACACAAGCTGGCACGTCCAATAGGCGCACTCACAACTGTGACTGTGTTGTGTTTTGCAAGAGTGACAGGAGCCATACATCCACCAGCCATAAAGTTCCGGCTCCAAGATGCTGAGTGTGCACCTCAACCAGTGCATGCTGTGCTGCCAGTGGCTACAGCCAACTCGCCCCTCACAGTACATAGCTGATGGCCACACATCTGCCACCATGCCTTGCTTGTCATGGTGTCGGTGCCCAGGGTCCCTGGCTACTTTGTTTTCCCTGCTCCAGTTGTGTCATGCCTGGGATGACACAGATCTCTGGCTACATTAGCCTGAGTAACACACATCCACTAGCACCCACTTTCAAGGGTATCTCACTTTGAACATTAAATTACTTGTTCCTCGAATGTTATGCAGCCTCAACTGTGAAGCTGAGGAGAAGATGGAGAAATTCCAGAGTTCATTCTAGTAATCTCTGCAAGTAATCCTTTGAATCTACTAACTCCAACAATGAGCTAATCTTGGACTGCTCCATTTCTAAAAAAGAGGGCAACAAGATAGAAGCATGTCAGGGTGCCAACATTATGGGAGGAAGTTAGAATACAGATGAACCATAATAAAAATGTGATGAGTTACAACAAAACAGAAAAGAAATGGAGTCTGGCTCCCTTGGCTTCCTGACGCCAAGTACGTGAGTGGTTTGTTTTGCCATTTAGAAGGGAGGCGACTTTGAACATCTGCCTCACAACAAATTTCTGTTGGTCACAGCCCATGTACTTGTTGAATTCAATGCATAAGATGTTTAGGGGCATTCTCTTACAGTAAGCCAATTTAAAAGTCTAATAAAATCTCATGTAAATGTAACTGGAATGAGCACCTGGATAAGTTAGGGAAGCAACCTACCATGCATCGCTTCTTCCTACAAAGTGTAAATCTTTTCTGTTTCATCTTTATACACTTACTTTACACACTCACTGCTCATAATGGGAGAGCCTGAAGATCGATCTAATGATCTCCAAAGCTTTAGTGTCATCTCCCCAAGAGCATCCTGATTCTTTGAAGCAAGAAACAAGGGTTTGTAGTTTTCATTCCACTTTTTATACCAGTAGTCCCTGAATACATTTCCAAAGTAAATATTCAAATAATACTCAGTACGGAAAAGAAATGGAGTCTGCATGGCGAAACAAACCACTCATGTGCTTGGCGTCAGGAAGCCAAGGAAGCCAGACTCCATTCCTTTTTTGTACTGAGTATTATTTGAAGTACTGAGTATTATTTGAATATTGACTTAAAAGATCCTGTATATCCTGGTTACAGCTAGAGTTCAGGAAACACATGCGTTTCATAAATAGCATGCAGTTGTTCAATATATTTCAAAGCACTGCAGGTTATATTCCATGAAAAGACTTTTTCACTGAAAAATAGATCAGACATATGAAAGAGTGCATAAAACAAGTGTGTAGAGCTCAAGGGAGCTAATGTTTGAATGTTCGAACACCTGTTACCCAGCCTAAAAGACAGCACTAGCAATGCTAGAATTTCAGTTGGATGAGGACTGGTTAGATAGCTCAGTGGACTAAGTGCCTGCTTAGGCAAGTACAGGGACCGGGTTTTGACCCCTGGCACCAGATATGGTACTGGGCCCACCCTGGGCACAGAGCCAGCCACAGAGATTGAGCGTGGTGGAGCACTCCTGTAATCCCAGCACTGGGGAGGCTGAAAATACTGAGACCCTGTGCCACATGCATAAAAATCAATAAAATAAAATAATTCTTTAAAATTATGGCTAGTCCTTCCTCCCCCCAAATGTTGTAATTATTCTGAGATCCATGCTGAACACTGCACCTTTCATACATTGTAAAACAGTGTAGATTCCTTTCCAGGGTGGTCCTACCAATTTACATTCCCATCAGCAGCAGGTGAGGGTCCCTGATGCTCTGTACCATTATTGATACTGTGTACTGTCTTTTGGAGTTTTGACACTTGCTTTAGTTTGTAGTGGAACTTCATTTCCATCAAACCGGAACGTTTGAGTACTAATTCTGCACCAATCATGGCTTGTAGAAATGCCTTCTCCAATGTCATGAGCTATTTTTTTAAATTACTTTGTGTTGTACTCTGGTAAATAGATAAGACACTGTGTTCCTTTCCAATTGGTACGCACTTTATCTTTCTCACCTAATTGCACAAGGCAGGACTTCTAGTATAGAGCACCTAGATTCACTAACTTAGTTCATTCCATGATTCAGGGGCAGATGGCCCTGATGATGCTCATTGTCACCTGATGGCGAGGCCCTGAAAAGAAGCAATAATGTGCTAGATGCTTTGTCTTGTGATCGGAGTGGTTCACAGACAGAAGCATTCGTGAGCCACAAAGTGGAATAGTAGCGGTACAGGTGGACACAATTGACTGCCTCCTCCTGATATTGTAGGGACCAAGATTTAGTTGGGTTCCCTTAATTCTGATGGCAGCTGCAGTTCCTCAGTCAGCATCTATTAGCAGATGAAGAAAACTCCCCACCACTCCCAGCTTGCTGGGTATTTTTATTATGAGTGTGTTGGGGTTTTGTCAAATGCTTGTTCTGCTGCTATCAACTTGACCGTGTGATTGCTGCTCTGCCGTCTGTTAATGTGGAGGGTCACCCTGATTTTCAAGCATATTCTGCTTTTTATAGGTGACTATATTTTATTTGCTTTTTTAAAAATTGGCACGTGTTTTTTTTTATTTTAGTAGTATATGTTTGCAATACATAGTGATTACATGCATCTCAGGATGTGGACTATACACATAAAATATTTTAATAATTTTTATTCCCTCAACCCTTGTCTTTCCTTCTCCTTCCTTCCCTTCACCCCCTTCCCATCTCTACAAAGTATACCTTCCTGCTTCTTAAATTCCACTTTTATTTGGATACTTAAATTATTTATATTTTGAGTCTCTCTTATTTGAGAAACCACGGATTATTTAACATTTTATGGTGGATGTATTTCACTTAGTATTATGCCTTCAAAACACATCCGCTTTTGTACAATGACTCAAGCTTATCTTTCTTCACTGGATGAGCAGCACCACATTTTCTTTATCCACCTCTCTTCTGATGTATTACTCGTGGGGCTGTTGCTCTGAGGTTGTCAAGCCCACTGTTTCACATTGGTGTCTGGCATGGGATGTCATGCGGAGATTTGGGGAATTCTTTTCTCAAGATACCTGCTCCTCATGGTTTTCCCGTGCTCTCCGCCTCCTGGGTCCTGCTTATTTTTTCCATTCCCAGAAACAGGCAGTTTTATCCTGCTGTTTCTGGTACACACTTTCCATGGCTCAGTTCACTTCCAGGATGGAGTGATAAGAGCAAATAATCAACAGTGATTAGATTCTGCCACCGTAGATAACAAGGACCCCCTCTCCCATTCCTTCTCCAGAGAGGACTCTTCTCTCCCCAGACAAGGATCCAGGCTGCCATGATGGTGGCCATCTTGAGTCATACCCACCACAATTTTCCCTGGGTAACCCTGACTGGATTTCCCTGCATCGTTTCCCAGCACACTATAAATAAAACCATTAGAGTGTCAAGCAGAGCTTTACAACTGGACCTAATGCCAGAATGTACCTGGCCTTTTGATGCATCAGGTACGTTCTGACTTAAATGAAGTCACTTTTATCCTTACAGACATATCCACGCATCTTCCGGCCCCAAATTGCAGGGACTCACTAGGTCTTGCTGTGGCCCAGATGCTCTATCTGGAAGTCCCTCAATAAACTGCTTTGCATGCAAATCCGAGTCTGCCTACCTCTTCTCTTCATTTTTACTACACCTCGGGGCTGCCTGGATATCTTTAGTACATATTCACGGTACACAGTGTTCATAGTCCTTGTGGGGAACCGGTACCTGTATATAACGCATCTTAATTCCTTGTCCATTTCCTCCTCTCCAACCCCTCCATCTCTTGATCTCCTTCTCCTTTGGAAAAGATCTTTTTCCCTACTTTTTTCATCTATCTTTTATTTTGTTCTTTATTTATAATTTGCTTTTCTCATATGAAAGAAAACCTGTGATATTTAAGCTTGGATGCCTGATTTATTTCATTTAACATTATGATCCTAAGATGCATCTATGTTCCTACAAATGACTCAAGTCTCCTTTCTCTGTGGCAGAGTAGGGCTCTACTATGTGTGAATAGCATGTTTTTTTCCATTCCTTCATCCGCTGATGAACACAGGCTGCTCCCAAGATTTAGCTACTATGACTTGTGCTGCTGTAAATGTGGATACTGCATATGTCAACCGTAGCGTGATGACTTTACCTCTTTGGGGAAGAACTTCATCAAGAGGAATCTCTAGTTTCAGTTTTCTGAGGAATCTGTGCTGATTTCCATAGTGGGTGATGTCCATAGTGGTTGTACACACTGGAATCTGCTTTCTCCAAAAACACTTGGGATCTTAGATACCTAAAGCCACCAACACTGCTTCAGTCACGGGACCAGCCAGTTTCTGCCTTCTGGAAAAGCCCAGACAGAGACAGGAAAAGCAAACAACAACAACAGAAAAAGCCACACGGAGCTTCCGCTACTCTGGGCACCCGGAAGTGCCCCACCTCTTTGCCACCCACCACTTAGAAGACAAGGGTTTCTCCTGGGACTTCGATGCCCATACACACTGTGCAGTACCAATGTCCAGGCCCCTTGAGACTACTTGGAAGTTAAAAACAGAATAAAAATAACAGTGCTCTGGCCATTTGTCGCCAGCATTCATGTTTTTAATTCCATCCCAACCTAGCAGTGTAAGTTACTGTCTCTCTTCTCAAACAGTTGCTTTGCATATTCTGCCCAGAGATCTCAGTGGGAAGTCACGTGGTGGACGCAGCGAGCACAGACTCCCCGACCCACTGAACCTGAGGCCTGCGCTTTCTCATTTAAACAAAATCTCACATGGATTATTAGGTCTCTTTTCATTTACCCACTTTTCTCTATTCTTTTCTTCTCTTTCTAACTAATTTGTTTTAACCTGTGTTGAATGGGAAAAACTACACAAGAGAAATTGTTCTTCTTAAAGCTTTGTTGCTTTGCAGCTGCCTAGCTCTGTGCCTGCTTCCCAGCTGTGTGGCAGCTTTCTCAATCCCTGTAAGCGTGAGAGGGTGACTGAGCACAGAGGATGCTGGACTGTATGTTGTACCAAGTTTTATGAACTGGTGATCATTACTCTACCCTTGTAACCTGCCAGCTACTCAGAGGAACTGCAAAGCTGCTATCTCACCTTTGTACCTCCTGCTTGTGCATCATATAAAAGCCCTAGACCACCAGAGATTGGGATGTGATATCCTGGGAATGACCCTGACCAGTGACCATCCACTTAAATACATCTTTCTCCAAATCCTTGGTGTCATTTTGATGTTTCTGCTTGTCATTGCAAGGTCAATAGAACTGAACTCTATCAAACTAAATTCTGTGTATTAAGTATCAGCTTTTGGGGGGGCAGGGAGATAGCTCAGTGGAATAAGCACTTCCCTGGCAAGTGCAAGGGCCTGAGTTCAATCCTCAGTTCTGCAAAAAAAATTTTAAAAAACCAGTCAAAGAGTTTAGGAGCTGGGAAGATGGCTTAGTAGAATAAACACTTCCCTGGCAAGCATAAGGGTCTGAGTTCAATCCCCAGTTCAGCCAAAAAAATAAAAGTATCAGTTTTACCTCTCTGAAAACTATCAGCGTAGTGTATTCTTCTAATGGGAGGCAAGTAGCATTCTGTTGACAATTACTCTATATAATCTTTGCAGTCATTAAGTTCAATCTTAGATCCCTCAATTCATTAGTGAGTACAAAACAACTTCGAAGAACCAGTTTTTTGATTCATTGATTCTTTGAACTGTTTTCTTCATCTCAATTGAATTAATTTCTGCTCTAATATTTATGATTTCTTCTCGTCTTTGGGCTCTGGGTTTGGTTTGCTCTTCCTTTTCTAGATGTTGGAGGTGTCGCATTAGTGTGTTTATTTGTTCCCTTTCTCTTTTCCTAATGTGTGAGTTCATAGCTATGAACTTCCCTCAGAGAACTGCTTTCACCGCATCCCATGAATTCCAATAAGTTGTGGTTGAATTCTCATGGAATTGTAGATATTGTTGAATTTCTTGTTTAATTTCATCTGTAACCCATTGATTGCTGAGTAGGGTGTTGTTTAACTTCCATGTATTAAGGGTTTTTTTTTCTGGTTTCTTTTGTCGTCTATTTCCAGTTTCATTGCACTGTGGTGAAATAATATGCACAGGATGATTTCTGTTTTCTTGCATGTACTTAAGCATGAACTATGGACCAGTATGTGGGCTATTTTAGAGAATGACCCATGTGCAGCTGAAAAAAAATGTGTATTCAGCTGTGGTTGGGTGGAACACTCTGTATATGTCCACCAAGTCCATTTGTTCCAGGCTCTGGTTCAGTTCTACTATTTCTTTGCTAATTTTTTGTCTATTTGACCTGTCTTTGTGTGGAAGCTAGCAGTTAAGTGGTAGGATTCTTACCCGACTAACTATATATGTTGGTACCTATAAACCAAGCAACTGCATTGAATTTAACAAGTGTAATAGAAGGGTCACACTCCAAATGCCTGCCATTCTGATCTTCTAAATATGTACTTCCTGTCCTGACATACCAGCTATTACTACACTGCCCTTTTTGAAAGGATAGTAAATGAAAAATAAGACAAAAAAATGTCACAAGACAGTCATGCTACAATGCTACTATAATGTATATGGATGGATTTCTAAATATCTATGTAAATATATGTAAGTGTTCATTCCTATTTCTTCTTTAAAAATTTTTTTTCTTCTTTGTTTTCTGTATGGACTTAGAGTTTAGCATCTCAATACTTGATAGAAAATGCATGTTCCATGTTATGCCTATGATGTCTGATATTTAGACTAATAGTGTGGGTAAACTGAACTGCATATGTTGCAGGGTAATAATAAACTCCTCTGGAGGGTTAACAACCTAAGTTTGCAGATCAAAAATTGGAGAAAAAGAAAGGCTGCAAGGTCAACCAATATTTTGGCCCTAGCTTTTCAAGGTCAATGAAGACTCAGGACATAGGAGAATTTGTAATGTCACATCATGTAACTCAGTAGTGCCCCAAATTTTCTGATCAAGGAGATTATGGAGCCACAGAGGAATGCAATCGGTGATGTATAGTGTGCCTAAGGAGAGTCACCTGGAGAGAAAACTTTCTCTCAGGCTTCCACAGAGAGCAAATTGGTCAAGCAATGGCCATGACTCATCCACGTGACTGACACTGACAAGAGATCTACAAAGTGCAGTACAGGGTTACAGGATAAACCCTAAGGGTACTTGACTGACCTTATCTGATACAAAAGTTACATTTTCTATTATATGGGTCTTGCTTTAACTCAGTCTTAACCATCCAGCAGAAAAGTATAAAAATGGAGGTATATAAAGTAAAGTCATATTAATGTAATGAGCAGTGAATGGCTCAAGTCAACAAATTCTGTGGATAACCCGCTTATAATGTGGACTGTTGATCTGTGTTGGATTTTTGTTTTATTAATACACACACACACACACACACACACACACACACACATATATATATATATATATATATATATATATATATATATATATATATATAATTTTTAAAAACAACTTTGTTAAGTTCTAGGCTTTCTTTATTTATCCATTGGGCATTTTTTTGCAGTGATGGAGATTGAGCTCAGGATCTTGCACTTGCCAAGCAAGTGCTTATTCTACTGAGCTATCTCCCCAACCCTCCATTGGGCAATTTTGAAAAGACGCACATTGGCCATTGGCTATTTGATCACTTCATGACATAGTTTCTACTGGAAAGTCAAGATTCCTTCCTTCTCATAACCATTTTTATTAAAACACAAGAATTTTCCTATTTGACCCCTGGGAGCCTCTTCAAGTTGGCTCCTGAATCCTGTAGCCATGATTCTAATAGTCTTTGAGAACATCCTTGCTGCCCCTTATGAAGGTATTCCAAGGGTATTTTGTGCTTTCCCCATCTAGAGTTTGTAATTGGTCGCTTCTCCAAGAAGCTTTGATACCCTTCGGTGGAAAATCCAGGGGAGCTGAGTCTCATGAATTCGATGCAAGGGCACCTCTTGCTATGAGGTTAGTCATGGGCCTAGAGGCGTTTTTAGCTGCTAATGCCGGGATAGATGTATATTCATACATAGTTTCATTTAAATTCAAAGAACATGATCTTCACTTAACTGGCTTATATTATACCTGTGTACAGGTACTCTTCATTTGAGATAGTCTTGTTGCCTGTATCATGTATGAGCAAGTTTCCATAAGACTTTGTCCTAAATCACTCCTTTCCATCAAAACAGACAAACCATATGTTTCATATATTGAAGGAAAAAAATAACCCTTTGCCTCAATATCAAAAAAGTGTCAGGTAGTTCAATTTTTCCCAGTAGCAGACATTGTAGAAATAATACATATTTTTGAAGATTTTTTTTCTCATGAATACTGTGCTTATTTGCACAACACGCTTCATTCTTGTGACTACAATACAATTAGGCTACAGGCATTCCTCATCCCATGACCCAGTTCCATTCCTCTAGCTAGCTCATCAAATGAAAGGGTCACCCCATGAGGAACTGCATACAGTATGTACATTACAACATCCAGAACAAAGAAACGGTCAAAGAAACCTCCAACTTAATGACTTTGCTTTTCCTTCATAACTCTTCCATGCTGTACCATAATGTATAGCAGAACATAAAGCTATACTACTTACTGCCAAAAACTTCCAGTGCTACATAAACGTGGTGTACTATCCACAATAAATGACACCAAGGCCCCATAAACAGAATATACAGAAAAGATGGGTTGCAAGCCTGAGCAGCAGATCATAAATTTGAACAGTGCACTTCTTTTTTTTTTTTTTTTTTTTTTTTTTTTGTGGAACCAGGGATTGAACTCATACCCTTGCACTTGCCAGAGAAGCACTTATTCCACTGATCCATCTCCCTAGCCCCTACAATGGGCTTCTTAAGTCTAACAGTCAGTAAACCAGTAGGCTGTTAAACAAGGGCTATTGTATTCTTTCTTCCACACCAAGAATGCTAGTTCTAAAAACTATTCAGGATGATAGAATAAAACATAACCATTTGTTTAAACCACATAGTATACACAACGAGCTCAGGAAAGCAGTCTCACGCTACCCACATATATATACTGAAGCTGTTCCCCATTTTAGTGGCCTCCTATCTTCACCATCAGAGCATGTGCCCATTACATGCTGTTCCTCTCTTCCTATGGAACCTCATTTTGGCTCAGGCTAAGGGTAACCAGAGGCTTTGCATTCATCAGCTGTGTGAGTCATTTTTTCATTGCTGTGACTATATACTTGAGATGTAAAATTTAAGGGAAGAAATACTGATTTGGGCTCATGATAACAGAAGTTTCAGCTCATGAGCAACTGGCTCTGTCATTTCTGGGACTATGGTGAGGCAGAACATCATGATAGGGGAAATCTGTTCTCTTCATGATGGACAAGAGGGAGAGAGGGGAGGAGGAGAGAGAAAGAGACAGAGACAGAGACTGAGAGACAGAGAAACAAAGATAGAGACAGACATGGAGACAAACAAAAACAGAGACAGGGAGAGAACATCTCCTAGGTTAATATCCTCAGTAGGTTCCATCCAAAAACAACCCATTCAGCTATAATTCATCAGTGGATTAATCCATCAATGAGGCTAGCAGTCTCATGATCTAGTCACCTTCCATAACACCCACCTCTAAACATGAGCCTTTTTAGCCAAACCATAACACTCTTCCCACAACCCCCAACGTCTAATGTCTGCTTCATTATACAAAATGCATTCTGTCCATCTCCAGGAGTTGTTAAAGCCTCTATAATTCCAGCATTTCTTAACATTCCAAGCTCAAATCTTCTGTGAAACTCAAAGTAAACACTTAACTGTGATCCCTGTTTTAAAAAAGGAAAAGGAAATAATTAGGTAGCACTCTCTGAGATAACACCACGGAGTAAACACTTTCATTTCAAAAAGGGACAGAGACACAGAAAGGAGCAATCAGACCAAGGCAAGACTGAAAACCTCAAACCCTATAGATCTGACTTTGACATCTAGCGAGCAGGGCAGCATGTTATAAACTCCAAAAGGCCTGGTCAGCCTTTCCCTATGACCTTGCTGGCTTCAGCCCTTCCCTTTGGCTAGCTCTGTTCATTGCTTATGACTTTATTCAGGAGACAATCCCAAGTTCCTGGCATCTCCAGCTTTCTTGATCTCCACTGTGACTTCAGCCTCACTTGCACTGCTCCATGCTCTGCCCTCTCAAAAGCAGCCTGTCTCAACTTCCATGGTCTCCCAGGCCTTGTTTTGAAATCCATGACCCTGAAACTGTTGCACTGTGCATCAGCATCATGTGGGTGATGCCAACATCTGCTGCCAGCTGGAGCATAGCCAGGCTCCCTTGGAGCAGAGCTTAGAATAGATCCTGAGGACTGAGATAGCTGACAATGGGAAAGAAGCTCCCTGAGCCTCCTGAGGAAGCAGTGAGCAAGGTAGCACACTGCTTTCTTGTCAATGCCAAGTCTTCCCAAAAGGTTTACTGTTTTATGTCCTTTAACCTGCAAGGGGTGGGATCCAGTCAATTGGTCAGATGCCCTATGGTCTTCATGTAAGTTCCTGAGCTGTCCTAAGCCTTCCTGTCAGTTGTTTGATTTCATTGTAACAAAGTCAGTTTCTTTGGCAACCATAGTCTCTTTGACTTTGATTTTATTCATTTATGTATTCATATATTTATTTATTTATTTATTTTTGTATTTAGTACAGGGTCTACAAGGTCTCCCTATACAGATTGGACTCATAGTGCTTCTCCTGTTTTCAGCCTCCAAAAGCTGGGATTACAGGCTCGCACCATCATGCCCAGTCTCAAACACTGTCTCAGTGTGCCCTGGAGGTGGGGCCTGCACAGTACACAGGGGAATCAGAACCCCGGGACCCTATATCTGCTGAAACAGGCACTTTAATTCAATGAGCTGTCTTGCTACCCCTTTGACTTTGACTTTAAATGTGTTTATTTTCTGGTCGAACTTGAAATTTTTCAAATCTTTTTGCTCTGCTATTTGCTCCCAAATCACAGTATAAATCTGATCCAAAGCATCGAGTCATAAGCATGTTTCCACCTGGATGTTTGCTGCCTTGAGGTTTCCTCTGCCAGATTAATTAGTCAATTGCCTTTCAACTCAAACAGTCTTAGGACAGATACAAAATGCAGACAAATTGTTTGTCTGAAAATAACACAGGTGGCCTCTAGTTTAACTTTTAGTAGAGTCCTTATTCCCAGAAGAAACCACACAAGTACAGTCTACCCACCTCTACATTAGCCTTTTTAGTCTTCTGAGCTCACAAGAGAATCATCTATTGAGCTCCACTTGGAGGATTCCAAGTCCTCTTTGCCAAAGAGGGCTTCCCTAAACACTGTCAAATGCCTCAAACAGTGTCAGAGTCTTCGGAACTGCATTGCTCCACAGAGTCATTGCAGTGGCCCAACTCAATCTTCTGCATTAGTCAGTTTTGCTGCAATCTGATAACCTGAAAAAGACAACTGAACTGAATGAAGGTTTATTTTGGCTCCCGGTTTCACAGGCCCAGTCCATTACCAGCTGGCCCCATCACCTTTAGGCCCGAGGTAAAGCAGAAACATCATGGTGGAAGAGCACAACAGAGGAAAACTGCTCTGCTCAGGACAGCCTGGAAGCTCAGACAGATAAGAGAACAGCCAGAATGGGGAAGGAATGACAGACAGTCTCAAAGCTGCATCCCCAGTAACCCTTTTCATCAAATGGTTCTGCTCCCTAAGTATCCATCATCTCCTGGCAATGCCACCAAACTATAAATCCACTAGTGAACTGATCTACTGATGAAGTTAGAGCTTTCCTCACCTGGTCATTTCTCAAAGTACATCAGATAGGGAGAAAGCCTTTAGCACAATGGGTCTTTTGAGGACATTCTAGATCCCAACCATAATAGCACCTGCTCTCTCAGGTCAATTCCTTGCTAGTCATGCCAGACCTCTGAATATCATCCTTTAGCTAGATACATCAGGAGGAGCTCATGTCAACAGTGTTCCCTGAATTCCCAAATGTTTATTCTAGTTATACCTGAAAGTTAGTTTTGCTAGATACAAAATCTTTGCCTCCCATTTTTCTTAATTCCTCACCCCAAGGCAGACAGCAGAATCAAATTTGGTGGCTAAGTTCAATGTTGAACTTATGAAGAAATTTGATTTGGTTCTTATCCAATTCAGTTTGCAACCAGGATTGTGGAAAGAACCGTGGTACCATTGCATTGTTGTAAAGTCTGATGATAATTTAATTTTTCTATATAAATTATATGTGCTTTTTAATAGATACTCGAAGAATTTTTTCTTTTCTTCTTAAAATCCAACAGTTTTACTAGAAAATATTCTCATACTGGTCATTCTAGATTGATATGCTGAGACACACAATATGCCCTTTCAATATGTAGTTTCAAGATGTTTTATGTCAAAAGATTGCCTTGAATACTAGAGTTTTAATCAGATAATATGTGTAAAGTGCTAACACAGTGCCTTTCACGTGGTAGCACTCAATTAGGTTTAATTTAGATATCAAAATTCATAAAGCCTGCATTCCCAGGAGAGATGGAGGAAATTGTTCAGCTTCAGAATTCTCAGACCCTTCAGACTAGCTGAGAGGTCCTCACGGTCACACTGGGCTGTTAGGAGTGAGGGCTCTCCATCCATGTACTCTGTAGGAAGCCGGACTCTGCCACACGTTGTTGGCTGTGATTTTGCGTGCTTCCTGTTAATTTGTCTTAGTCTTAGAATAAATACTCTTGGAAACTTGGAGCAACATAGCCTTCATGGGTGAAATGTATTGCTGAAACAGTCCCAGGTAGGACTGGTTCTCTTGAAATATAGCTGGAAATTGAAATCAAGTCCGTGTGATGTGCTGAGAGTTCCATGTGCCCCACGGTGCCTCTTTCATCAGACTGATGCAACATCTAACGTCTCTCTCATGACCTTGGCAAGGGTAACTGAGGTAGCAGGCAGAGCTAGGATGCACACTGGAATCTTTCTGACTCCAGTGGCAAAATCCTCAGCATTCTGCTGGTCTTGGTTGCTTTCCCCTTGTCTCAGGCACATGCTAATAAAACTGTAGTATCTTGAAGGCACATCTTTTCTCTGCCTGTCTTGGAGAAAAGCCATACACTTGTTCCAAGCATTTTGCTTTTGGTTCCCTCTTGCCAGCCTTAATAGTCAGTTCCAGTGGTGTTTGACTTTGCTACAACATGTACTCTATTAACTTGAGCTATATCAAACCCGTAGGACTCTATCCCACACATGCCAGCAAATGTTTGCCTGGGTTTCCTCTTTTGCCCTTGGTCTCTTTCCTGCAGCATCACTTGGGCACAAGAAGCCCTCTGGAGTGTCCCCTGCCCACTTGGCTGGGCTGCAGAGCTGGCAGTCAGGCAGCGCTGTGTGTGCGCATGCTCCAGTGTGTACTTAGAGCAGAGGTGGGCACAACCTCTGCAGAAAACCACTGACCATGGGCAAAATGGTGTGGAGGCAATGAAAGTAACAAACAAATAAATACCAAACATAAGTCTCAGCCACTTTGTGTTAAAAACTGTTAACACTGGGGCCGGGGAGATGGCTCAGTGGAATAAGTGCTTCCCTGGCAAGCACAAGGGTCTGAGTTCAAACCCCAGTTCCACCAGAAAAAAAAAACTGTTAACAGAAAAACAAATTAGAAAATAAATAATAAAAAATTAGGGTTTATTTTATGGGTACTTAATAGAGAGACAGGAGATAGATGAAGCAAGAAAAAATAGCACAGAGAATAACAGCAAAAAAAAAAAGGATTTTGCTGAGGAGTGAAACTACACACTTGTGTGTATGTATGTGTCTGTGTGTGGGGGAGCATATATCGGTATACACACCTATATTCAGTTGAATATATATCTTCAATTTTATATATTCGGTACATTTGCATATTCAAATATAGATTCAATTTAAAATAATATTCATACGCATATATTTTTTCTGTATTTTAGGGAAGGGGCTACAGGTGCTCAGGGTCTCACTACTAGATTAGGCTCATAGTGATCCACCTGTTACAGGCTCCCAAGAGCTGAGATCACAGGCACATGATACCACATCCAGTGTCAAATGCCCTCTCAGTATGCTCCACGGGAGGGACCAGCATGGAAGATCCAGGGGTCAAACCGCTGGCCCTTGCACCTTCTTGTAGGGACTTTAACCTGCTGAGTTATTTGGCTGGTCCAATATACATATATTTATATATGTGAGAAATATGGGAAACAGAATAACCACAGTCTCATCTCAACCAATTAATAGATCTTGCAATTGAGTCTCAAGACCCTCCCTTGAGTCCCAGTTGCCCAGATTTATCTGTTCAGCAACCCATCAAGTCTCTGTAACTTCCCAGAAAATTGGCAGACTGGGGGCTTGGGGTCAAAACCTGCAGCTTTATGGCCTGCCTACACTAGGGATCTGCTCACCACCCACCTACTGTTATGTTACTACGCTTCTTTAGGTGGAGGTGGGTTTCTTTCTGTAAGAATCATACTAGGAAGAGTTTTAAAAGTGGAAAAGGGTGTAAATTGGAATAAGAGAACATGTCTCTCTTCCTCTGGACTTGTTGGAACACAAGCTCTAGAATCCAGGGCACGATGGGGCTCTCCTGTGCAACCTGGCAGGTTCCTGGAGGGAGGCAGAGGGTGTACAAGGGGTGGGCCCATTTCCTCCCAAGTTACGCCCCCAACCCTCATTGCTCAACTCTCCCTAATGCACGGGCTGGTGTATACCTTGAGGTGGAGAGTGAAGAAACAGGACTGATCCCTCATGGTGACCCAACAGACAAAGGACAGCAATGCCTTGTTTGTGGGACAGATCCTTAGTGCAGGCTACAGCAGCAGTGCAGTAGAGAACAGCTGGGCCAGAGGATGAACACGGTCTGGGCAACAGCATCATTGGGTGACAAGAGGCAGATTGGGGTGGAGAGCGGGGCAGTAAGGCTGGAGGGAATCGTCCCTACTCCCAGAAATTACTTGTGAACATTTTTAAGGGTGATGACTTCTGTAAAAATATTCATGACACCAGGCTGATTGGGTTAACAGCAACATTGCTTAATGTGTAAAAATGTTTGCCATCAATGACCTCACCTAAACATTCAAACAACGGTTAGGTTAAGTTGGTCATTATTGTACGAATGAGGACAACTGAGAGCAGCTAAGAGGTGGCAGAAACTTATAAATGGTTCCTGAGGCTTCGTGTCTGGATGGATTGAACCTACATGCCCCTCCCCTCCAAAGCTTCATATGGTCATAGGTGGAGCTTTTCCAAGCTCTAGATCTAAAGCGTGGGATGCTGGGATTAGGGAGTATGATTACTAAAGTAGTCCACTGGCTGGTTTGGCATAGTTCTGTGTGTGGCTAGGGAAAGGCCCATGTGGGTGTGAGTGCTGCTTGCCCCAAGGGTGTGTGGCCTGGACAGAACACAAAGGGCAGAGAGCGGGCTGCTGTCGGTCGCATGCTGCTTGCTGTTTTCGTTTTCTCCTGCCTCCTGCCTTCCACACCATGAACTATTGTCCCTTTGGTGCCCTTCTGCTCAGTCGCTTCATCTTAAGAGCCAGCAAACTAGGACCTGCAATCTCCACAGACTGTGACACACAATAAATAAATAACAAACCTTTCCTCCTTTAACTTTGAGTGCTGGGAATTTTGTCCCAGCAATGAGAAGTAGCCAAGCCAAAGCCTCAAACCCAGACCCATGGCTCCAAAGCTCGTGCACTGTCCACTGTGAAGACTGTCGCCCTCTCTGCCTCCTCACCCTTCCGTTTAGGAAATCACATGGGAACAGTGACCATATTTCAACCAGAAAATAAAAGCTGTAAAGGAAATGTGGAGGCTTAGGTGCCGTTGCCCTTTTGTGGGTTTTAAAGAAGTTGCTAAAGGACAATTTTTATATTTCTACTTCATTTGGATAATTACAGGCATAAATGAAGAAATAATCTCTTATAATTTTGTTTATGCATAGCATTCAGTTTGAGTTAAAGAATCAATCTAGCTTCAAATCTGAAGTTTCCTCAATCTGGTCAAAAATAATTTTCTCTCTTAATTCCATTTATAGACACCTGGCCTCTGCATAACCTGGGCAACAGTTACATCGCTCTATTTTGTGCTTTTGTTTGCTTGCCTCTTGAGTCATTATCACAGCTCCTCCACAGTCCCCGACCAAAGTAAATATCAGTTACTGGAAGAAATTAGCATGCTGTGGAAACTTCCTTCAGCAACAAAGAAAACAGTACAGTCTGGTTGCAGTACAAGTAAGCCTCTAATTCAGATACACGATGTTTAAACAACCTCTAGAAATGGACCTTGAAAAGCTTTTCTTTGAGAAGAACACATGACACAAAAATATGGGTTTTAAATTGTTCTTACCAAATTCAGTATGTGCCATTATTTTCTCATACATAAACCCTTTCATTTTACATTTCTGAGTTGTGTCACTGAGATTTGCAATTTTTTATGAGATTCTAACAGAAAGAGATACCCCCTTATTACGCCTCTATTTCCATCAAGTGTAAGGGTAGCTACATGAAAATTGTGGCAATATTTTACAATCATTAAACAGCTTGAGAAGAAGGAGGAATCCACTCTGGCTGCTTTGGCTGCAGATCTCTGATCTGTGCTCCATGCAGGGGGCGATCCAGTTACTCATCTCTGCAGTGGGTTTTCTAGGGCTTGGATTCATGTCGTGTTGGTGCAGCGACAATCCCTCCACTGCCTTGTTCTCTCATTCTGTGACCACGTCACACGTAAATGAAGAAAAACCACACCAAAGTCATCTATGTTCCTATAATAAGACTCCATCTGATGTTACACAGAGTGACATAAAAATCATTTTAAGGAAGTTCATGCCTGGCATGGGTAATCTGAAGGTGGATTCACACAAAGACAGCTTTTATGCAATGGGGACAAGCTTCCCGATTGTTATAAAACGGGTGTACAGGAGCTTTTCACCTAAAATCATACTGCCATGTTGAAAGCCTCCCAAATTACGATTTTCATGGATTTGTTTGTTATGTTCATACCGTCCCAAAAGAATTGTGGGGAGCTGTCCCTCCTCTTCATCTGATAGGTACTCCATGCATTATTAATAAAAATCCTTCTACTCTGAAGGTAAGGATTTTGGAGATTTCTCAATGCACCATTAAGATATCACCCAAACCTCAGTCTGACCTGACCTGTCACTTGTAATATGTTTGACCCATGATGCATGATTTTTAAAATATGGATGTTACTGTTTCCATTTAAGCTGCTAGGGGTTTTTCCATGTTCACAAATAAGGCAAGGCAGCATGAAAACAGTCTATTCATCTGAAAATGGAAAATGCTGCTGGTGACATTCTCAGTAATTCTGTCCCCTGGGAAATTTCTCCCAGGAGGAGCAAAAGGAAGTTTTGAAACAAGAAAGGCTTATTTGTCCAATTAGTGAAGACCAGGAAGTAGTGACTTCAGTCCGTGTACTTTGTGCTCATTATAGCAGCTCTCACTTATTAAGAGCATATTCCATACCTTGGCACAGTAATGGGCAAAGGCTGTGTGTGCATTTGCCCTTTACAGTGACCTTGCTGTCATCTCCTGGCACAGGAGAGAAAATTTGGGGTAGAGGAGTTAGAGAGCATTCTTAAAGTAACTCAGCAATGTCAGGCTTCAAACTCTGGCAAGCCTCACCCAAGGTCTCTCGCTTCACCACAGTGAGACTTTGACTCCATTAGATGAAATGAAAGCATGCCTTGGCACTGTGGGATCCTCCACCGCTTTAGGGGTAGCTGAAAGAAACTAAATGAACTCCACTGTCATGCACACAATAGCTCATTTAGGCCCACATTTGGGAATGAACCTGGTGTACCTATCGGCTTCTTTGGCTTTAACATAGATTATCAATTTTCAAACTTCCTAGGGAAAAGCAACTAAATTTTAGATGTTGTCATGCATAATACAGTTTGAAAGTATTTTCCTTGTCATTGTCATTCATTCACTGAACTAGCAAGAACAGCTAGGATGAAAGAGGCCAGCCAGTACCTGGAGTATTTGGTTGGAAAAAAGTAACAAACAGCAGCAAGTGACATCTGCCATAGTTTATCCCGTTCATTTACCAAACTTTTATTTATATGCATATATTAGTCTGCATTTTACCCAAAAAATATATAACACAAAATATACAAGTTTACTGAGGCCAGGGTTCAATCTCTGGGCCTGCTGTGTGGCCCCCATCCCTGGGGTATGCTGAGACAGCAATTGAAACTGGGCATGTTGGCACACACCCATAATACCAACCCTTGGGAGGTTGTGAACAGGTGGATCACTATGAATGTGATATAGTAGTGAGACCCTGAACACCCTGTAGACCCTTCCCTAAAATACGAAAAAAAAAGATATGCAAGTGTGTAAGAAATTACATGATCAGTTTACCATGGTCACCCACAGAGTTGGATGAGGAAGAGTGCAGAAGGTGTCTGCACACTGCAGATGGAAAAGGATTCAGTCCCAGGGCTGGAACTCACTGTCAGGTCCCATGTAAGTCTATATGAGAATGTCAATGGGCCTGCAATTGAAGGCTGAAGAGTCTATGCCAGAAGGCTGAAGATCCACGCTGGAAACAGGAGTCTGTGCTAGAAGCCTGGAGTCTATGGTGGAATCCAAAAAGTTTGCTAGAAGCCAGAAGATGATATTCAAGCTGAAGTTGAAGACTGGAGGTCCACCAAAGAAAGGCACAGACCTAGCCTTCCTCATTTCTACTTTATACTATCCAGCTGAACAGCCACCCTAGTGTGGGTCATTGCTGAGCCAGTTGACTAAAACTTCTCTTAACTAAACTGCTCAAGTTGATAAAATCAGTCAACCATGTTACAGCCCACATACACATCCATACCATCTCCTTGAAGATAATCTCAAAGTCCTGTCAAATAATAATGCCCAATATAAAGCTCAGTTTCCACAAGGGACCAAAACCTTAGTTCTCCGCATTCCAGCACAATGAAGAAAGATGTATCCAAGAAGCTATGAAGTTTCTTTGGAACATAGAATGATTACAAAGAGGGGAAAGTGGTTTAGCAAATTTCCACAATTTTAGCAGACAAAGGAGGACTAAAATGAGAGTGAAGATAAACTATGAGAACAGTGTTCTGAAATCCACTCAGGAGTCAGGCACATGCTTTAGGCTAACTTGTCTGTAGACAGACTGAAGAACAGGGGCCACCTTTCAGAAAATGGACTATGACATACCAGTTCCCAATAGCAAGTCTTTACTCTGTGTTCTGTGCTCCTGACCCCATTTTTCCAGTTCAAAGAAAACCTCCTGTATGCTGAAGGACAAATCCCTAAGGAAGTATGCTGTTGCTGACACTGATGACCGGCTGGTCCATCATCTCCCTTAATGGCAGACCTTCCGTTTTGTGTGGATTTTCATTCTTTCTTTTTTGTGATTTAAGAATGAATCTGTATTAGCCTAAGATCATCACGGTAGTCCCAGTCCCCTTGGCAATGAGTGGTTTAAGGTGTACATTGTGCTTAGTTCGGCTAAATGAACCATAAGAAAAGAATTGCTGATGCAGAGCAGAGAGGTTTCTGGGAGAAGAAAAGATAGACGAAGACATAGTTTCCTCTACTTAAAGGAGCAGTTGATGCTTCAATTTTGTTTCTTCCCCTTTTCAATTTCTTATTTTCTTCTTCTTCCTCTTCCTCTTCTTCATCTTCCTCTTCTTCTTCCTCTTCTTTCTCCTCCTCCTTCTCCTCTTCCTTTCTTCTTTCTTTCTCTTTCTATCCTTTCACCAATTTTTCGTGCTTACATCTGGTAATCTAAACAACTAGTTTGAAGACAACATTATGCAATATAACAACCATTGCTGAATTCTTATTATTTTATTTAGTGAAACTGTACTGTTTCTAATGTTTTTAACTGTTTTTCTTCTCTTTCTCTTTAAAATTAAAAATAAAAAGTAAAATTAAAATTAAAAAAGCAATAACCCCTTTTCTTCGACTCATTTCAGGAGTTGTTATGGTTTCTGCCTGGACAGCCCCAAAAGCCTCATGTGGTCATGGGGGTGAGCTTTCCAAAGACAGCTTGTTAACCCTGGAAGTCTGGAATTCATGCCCTCACCTCGGGCTATAGAGTTACAGCATTTCCAGCTGGACTGAGCAGAGGCCAAGGTCCTCACTTTGTACACATGCTCACCCTGTCAAGAGGAAGGCTCAGAGACGGTGTGAGTGCTACAGCTGCCCTAAGGCTGGAAGCCCACTTACAGTATAAGGCAGGAGAAGAGGCTTGCTCCTCCCTTTCTTCACTCGTATTGCTTTTGACATCTTCTGAACCATGAACCATGAGCTGTTGCCCTTCTGTCACGTGCCTTCCTGCCTTGGAGCCAGCTGAGCTGATCATGGACTGAAACTTCCACAAGCTATGGGCTAAACAAACCCTTGTCTCTTTAATTTGGGCATCAAGTTTCTTTTTTTATCTCAACAATAAGCGAGAAGTAATTAGGACAGTAGTAGTATCTAAATGCAATATCTACAGAAGAACCCCTTTTTAACTGTGAGGAAGATGGCTGAGGACAAGAACGACCACTGATGAAGGCAGAGCAGGAAGGCAAAAAGAATTAGGCCTTCATGATGTTGTTCACTCACTGAGTTCTCAGGTTTGGATCTGGCCTGTTTAGGAACTTCTTGTTCTGGAAAATAATGTATCTCCTTAATGCGTGACCCACTGGAGGTGGTATTTTGTTTAATGGTACCTGGAATTTTTATGTTTAAGTATCAAGTGAAGAAGATTTTATTTCATTGATAATTGACAAATTACACTTCCACATGTTTATGGATTACGATATTTTAATATGTACATACAATTCTTATTGATCAGAGCAGGGCAATAACGGTCTCTTTTAGTCAGATATAGTAAGCCATACAAAACTGAGTATCTTGAAGGAAAAAAAAGTTTATTGTAGTTACAGTCTCTTAAAATGAGGAGGCACAGCTTGTCACATAGGGCACATGAGGAAACACCAAGATAGGTAGGAAGAATAAGCAGGAGGAGAGGGAGCAAGAGAAGACACCGGGCCTTGATGTGGTTTTCATGGATAGGAATAACCTAGGCCACACAAGCAAACTCAGAAGGCTTAGGGTTGGTTATTTTCAATAATTCCTGCAAATGTTAAAATGTAGGGATTGTCTTGATTTGTCTTCTATCTGGCCCTTATTTGTCTAATATTAGGACAGGATAGAATCCTGGAGGATAAGAGCACAAGAGAAGAAGGAGGTTGTAAAGTTTGGGCTTTATCGTGATTGGTTCATACATCCAAGAATACTCTAACATAAGCCATTTACTAGCTCTAGGAATTAGCTGACCCTGTTGGGAGATGGGCCTTTCCTCCTAGGTCATCAAGGATCTAGATAGCAAGAGATCTGAGAGTATAGGAAACAAGGAAAGATAATTATGTCTGTTGCTTTTCTCTTATTTCTGAGACAAAATACCTGACACCCAAAATGAAGGAAGGAAAGGCTTATTTAACTCACAGTTACTGGAAGTTTCAATCCATACTCAGCTGACTCCAAGGCAGAGTGGCACATGGAAGAGGACAACAGTTCATGGTGGTGAAAAACAGGAAAACAGCAAGAGCAAATGGGGAGAGTAGCGGCAACAGCGGCTGCCGAAAGCAAGTCTGTCTCCCTTAGGCTGCATTCAGGCTCTCTGCCCCAGGCCAGGTGCAGCACTCACACCCATAATCCCAGCACTGGATCATGAATTAATCACAAACTCCAGAACTCCACTCCGTAACTGCCTGAGGCTTTGTGGGGACAGCTAGACACAAACAATAACAATGATTAATACACATTTAAACTGATATCTATTTCCAGAATTTTTTAAATTTAAAAGGGCACATGAAACTTTTAGGAAAGAAAAGACAAGACCAGAAATATCTACTGGAGCATCTCAAAAATCCTCAAGAAATTATAAAAGAGTATAACAGTCCCTGATTTACAGTTGTTTGACTTGCAACTTACAATCTTCCAACTTTACAAATGGAAGGAGGCATGACTTAGTACACACTATAATTACCTGAAATTTTTATCTTTTCTAAAACTACAGACATATGGTATGATAATCTTTCAAGTTGATTGACAGTGGCAGTAAGGGACAGTTTTCAATTAGTCTTATGATCATGGGAAAAACCCTTGACATGCCACCATGTACTATTATCTAAGCTATCATGTTTCATGAGTTAAACATATTAAAGGAACTTTTATCTTATGTTGGGCTTATTGAGACACAATTCCATTGCAAGTTGAGAAGAATTTATATTTTGTTTTTTCCAATGTTACTGGTTTATAGTCCTTCAGATTATTTCACACAGGTGCTATATATTTTAGCTGTACTTAAAACAAAGGGGAAAAAATGTACAGGGGTTTAATGAAGAATGATTTCATAGTCTTATAAAGCATTCCAGATGTAAAACTTGTAGAATATCTCCACAATGACTTCGCTATAACAGAATCTTCCTATCTTTCTTCACAGTAATTTTAAAAAATATTTTAAAAAGAGGCCTTCAACCTCTTGCTTGTTGCTTTGGTCACAAGAGGCTCCTGCATCTCCTGATAGTTTTCATTCCAGGTCAAAAAAGGAAAAATTACCTGGGCTACATTCAGCAACTTCTACCTAAATGTCATTCACTGGAATTGGTTACATGGATATCTCTTATTCTAAGGGAGGCAAGAGAACACATACTCTTAGCTGGATATATGACTGCCACTGTCTACCTCTTTAGCTTTCCATATAGCCCATGAATCACACCTCAGTGAATTTTATCAGTCTCCTAAAATTATAACAACTCACTTCAAACCTGGTTTTAGTAGTAAAAGAAAGCCTTAATCGTGTTCCTCCTAGGATACAACACCGGGTGCCCTTCTTCACTCATAGATACAATTTGAGACTAAGACCATTGTCTGACAAATATTAACAAAGCATTGCCTTCTCTCAAGCAAAACCTTCTATTCCTGATGCATTAAACAAATATTTTTCGCCAAAATGCTTTCTTTCAAAGTTTCCAAACTTCCTTAGAAACAGACTGTTGAACTCAAATGCTTTTCTTTGAAGTCCATGAAAGAAAGGAAAAGAAAAAATTTTAATGGAAAATGTGTCCAGAGGGGAAATTAGATGGAAATGCAGAAAATCTAATGTTCTCTGTAAGCAGTTGTGCTTAATAGAATAATTAGTAGCTAGAAGTTGCCAACAATTATGAGTAATTAGGGCAATTTGAAACTCAAAAATGACCCTTCTCTGTACTGTACAGACTAACTTTATAAAACCATAAATCATGAGAATACTGCCTGCTTTAGTGTTAAGATCACTGTGAATATGGTAAGGACAGCCTGGATATATCCATAGAAACCAATATTTTATATGTAATTATAATGGTGGAGAAAATACATCTGTATAATGAAGTAATATTTTTCTCCAGTGTCAAGTTGAATTCCTTAT
The DNA here is from genome assembly GCA_004027165.1 of Ctenomys sociabilis. Taxonomy (NCBI): domain Eukaryota; kingdom Metazoa; phylum Chordata; class Mammalia; order Rodentia; family Ctenomyidae; genus Ctenomys; species Ctenomys sociabilis. Next base: position 27,592 of record PVKA01014210.1, read on the forward strand.
TTCCTAATATTCATGTCAACACGCAGAGCCAAATGATAATAATAGCAATAAGAAACATACCAACAATAATATGTTATCATTTACCTAGCATTTATAAGGGGTCAGACAATGTTCTATGCCATTTACTTTTACTAATTTAATACTAACAACAATCCTAAAAGAGAGACACACTATGCTTACTTTTTCCTGTGTTACACCTAAGTTTTGGTAAATTTAACTGGGCTCCAGGGCCCCATTGTCAGAGATCTCCTTTTCTGGAAGAAGATGAGGCGGAGAAGTTTGTAAGCAATAAAGTGTGAGAATCGTAGAGTAATTTTGACATATAGAAAGAACCCTATCTTCCTCCTGCTTTCCCACAGGCTTCTAATTTATTTCTTCTAAAGTATCTACCCCAAAGGTAAGTACAATAACATTTTTGGAAACCAAAGCACTAGAAAAAAAAACAAGGTTTGGTAGCTAATACCTTGACTAAATAGCAAGGTAGAGATTCTGCAAGTTTCCAGATGGCTTCTTATGAAAAAATTAATTTAGATTCAAAAGCAAAAATTCATTAGAAAATATTGGGACACTCACAGGGATTACACTCACAAATAAGGCATCTCCTTCCCAAGGTATTGATAATTTATATTCATCTGGTATCCAGGTACATCTGGAAGTGGATTGCATGAAGCATTTACATTTGCATAATAATGTTTAGAGAAATGATTTCTACTCTCTTCTTTACTCTGCAAAATAGTAAATGTCTGAAAGAGTGAAAAATTAAAGTCAAGGGTAACAGAAAGACCCCAAATGACCTAAAATACTCACATCCTAAACTATACATTGACACCACAAGAACATAGCAAGAATTTAAAACTTACAGCTTTGTTCATTAACAAATCCTAATTCAAACTTGCTCATTAATAAATGTCATTGGGCTGGGGAGATGGCTCAGTAGAATAAGCGCTAGCCTGGTAAGCACAAGGGCCTGAGTTGAGTCCCTGGTTCGACCAAAAAAATATTTTTTTAAAAAAAAAAAGTATCATTAAATATGGGAAAATATACTGGTAGGAATTTCCAGGTCATGCCTAATAGAGGAAGAGATGGGGAAGTGGAGTCTGAAAATAACATGAATTATGACCAAAAAACTTAGGACAGAGGATCAAATTGTCCAAATGAAAGAGGAGCACGTGTACCAATGTGACCACAATGTTTCTATACTTCTAGCAGGGCCTATGAGTAAGATTGGGATTTAGACTTCGCAGTTTGCCTGTATTTGCATAACCCAGTTCAGCACCTTGCCCACTCTCTCAGGAGCTCTTGTGTTTAACATCTGTGTTCATGGACATTGCCTCATATGCATTTGTGCCCTCCAGGGGGCGCCTCATTCCTACCATTACACAAAATGATCTTTGCATGGAGATCCTGACTTTGTGGCCAGGATGCTTATGTCTGACTCTTCCAAAGATTCTGCTATCTTGTTTCAAAACACTGGAGCTGTGCCATGGTACTCACTGTCACACACAGAAGTGGGAGGCTGGCCATTCAGTGATCCTCCAGCCCTTTGGTCACCGAGCAACTCTATACATGTCTCAGCAAATGTGGTGAAAAAGCTCCAATCAGTTTCTGACTCAAGTCCTCCCTCCTTACTACTCAGGCCAACTCAGTAGGGTCAGCCTCCATCTTTGAGAATCAAGTCAAGGGATATTAAAGTTCCCTCAAAGATTTTGCCACTCTTCCTCCCCTTATTCCAGCTGTCTCCATGAGTAGCTAAAATTCTGCCTGATTCCAAGAGCAATAATCCCATCATCTCACCTATCACTATTACACTTCCAAAGAATAGAACATAGGACATCCCAGCATAACACTCTCACAGATAGCACCAGCAGCATCCTAACCATGCCTGAGCACTGAGGGACATTTGAGGTCTATTGAAAGAGGAAAAAATGCTTTGCCATGATGCATAGGTGTTGTGCCAACTTAGGGATGCCTGCTGAGTCAGCACTCACTATTGATAAAAGTAGTTGTTGGCAGTGGATGACCAGCACTTGGCTGTGTTCATGCTGTGTAATCCAGCACTTCCTGGCCATGACTCACTGGTCCAAGGGTGTGGACCACGGATTTCAAGAAAATGATTCCAAAGCTATCTAGATCAGCCATGGTTCTGGGAAAAAATAAGGTGGCATTTTCAAACTGAGGTACAGTATTTGATGATGTGCTTACACGCATCAAGAAAACTGTTAAGATTGGCACAGTAGTCTTCAGTTAGCAAGGGTTTGGAGGTGTTACCAGGGCTTGACCAGAGGCTTAAAACTTCTTGACAGTATACCCCAAGTGTTATTCAAGCAGCAGGTGTGTTTATGTACTGACCATCCCTAGCATCACTGGGGCAGCTGTCAGTTGAACAAGTCAATTCTTATACAGGAAAAAAAACTGATAAAATTGTCATTTTTATACTTCCTGTTAGATTATAAAAACTAATAAACAAATCCCCAATTTTCGGTCATCTTATATTTAAATAATTGGACCTGTCATGGATAAGTGGAGAAGGAAGTTACCAAAACTCAGAGAGTAGGTGTATCCAGAGAACTACGTCTAATCCTAGATGTATTTTGCACCAAGGAAGCATAGCCGTGGGTAGAAGGATGTGGCCGACATGTGGCGAGCCAGGAGTTGCTTGTCTCACTGTCCTTCCATGGTCTCATCTCTTATTGTTACCCCACTAGCCAATCTCAAGCCAAAGACCCAGTAATCCTCACAGGGCAGCAGTCTCCACAAGTTGGCTTCTTCCTGGTGACAGAGCAAGATGAGTGGGCCGATGACTTCTTTGTAATTCAGACCTCACTTTTGACCTTATTCAGGCTAAACCAACATCTCCAATAGGACAGATGTGCAAAATTACACCAACAATTCAGTCCACATAAAAGGAGAAAATGAACAGGCAATGAACATATGATATAGCCATTTCAGTACTTATTTTATTAGCTGGTCATAAAGTCCAAGTAGAGGAGCTGGGGAAATGGCTCAGTGGAATAAGCACTTCCTTGGCAAGCGCAAGGTCCTGAGTTCAACCCCTGGTTCTGCCAAAAAAATAAATAAATAAATAGAGTCCAAGTAGATATTCGTAGCTCCTGTACTCCATGTACATTTGACTCTTTTCTTATCTTCTTTCAGCAAGTCCTCTGGTTAGAGTTTCTTTTATGGTGTAGTGAATTTGTTATAGTTTGTATGTAACTGTCCCCTCCAAAGCCTTAGGAACTCATAGGTGGGACTTGACAGAACCGGCTGCACCTAGGGCACTTGATACTGGGGTTAAGGTGTATGATAACTAAATGCATTTAGCATAGTCCTGTGTCTGGTTAATGGAAGCCCCTCCCCGAGTGTGCATAGCATGAATCAATAGGCCTGTAGCCCGCATGGAACATAAGGGGAGAAGGGAAAGCAGGCTTATTTCTGCTTGCCTGCTGCCCACTGCTGCTTTGCTTTCTGCTTCCTGCCTGCCATCCCATGGACTATATTCCCTCTGCCATGTCACTCTGCCTTGGAGCCAGCCTACTATCTACTGAAACCTGTATGAACTGTGAGCTAAAATAAACTCCTTCTTTAACCTGTGGGTGTCAGATATATTGTCTCAGCAGTGACAAAGGTACCTAAGATCTAAACATTTATTCCTATAGAATCTGAGTCCTGAGGGGCCCTAAGTTTGCTAGGGTTGTACTACTTTCCTACTCACTCAGAATTAGCAGAAATTAACTATGAAAAGATCTCAACAAGCCTGCAAGATCCCAGACATAATGTTTAATCTAGACATAAATATCTAATCCCAGACATATTTTGCACCAAGCAGTACAATTCCCCTTAGGAATCAACCCAGGTGGTTCAGAAAATAAAAAGCCCTCTTTCATGTCTGTTAGTTTATTGGCACGTGGGACCCCAGATGATCAGGGTGTATTCCCAGCCTGGATCTACACAAAGGAATGTAGGACCGCAGAAGTGGCAGTATCTGCATAAAGTGACTTTTTCTAATGTTTAATCCCTTCAAAATAAAGCATGACAACAATACAGAAACAGCAGAAGACAGATGAAAGTAACTGCTTTAAGGTTACAGTATAACAAGGCTTGACTATAAACTAAGCAATTTAAAGATATGAAATATAATCCTAAAAAGCTAAAGCACACATGAACAAAAAAGTTATAGCTACTATACTAAAGAAGCAGAAAAGTAGAATAATTGAAAACAATAAATTCAAAAGAAGAAGACTAAAAACAAATGGACAAAAAGAAACAAAAACATAAAAGATTTACACTCGTATCAAAATCACATTAACTATATATGTTCAAAGCATTCTATTTCAAAGGCAAAAGTACTCAATTTGGATTAGAAAGAAGGACAGCTAATCAGAAGAAAGTTGGAGTAGCTATCTCAGTGTCACACAAGTGTAGAATTGAAGGTAAAGGAGTGATTAGAGGTGGGTGATAAAGAGGTGAACCAATTATAATACAACAATGCTAAACACCTATGCTCATGGCAATCAAAATAATTTCAAAATACATGAAGTAAAAGCTAAAAGAATTTCAGGGGCCAGGGAGATGGGTCAGTGGAAGAAGCACTTCCCTGGCAGGTGCCTGAGTTCAATCCCCGGTTCTGCCAAAAAACAAAAAAAAAAGAATTTCAGAGGTAAAGACAAATCCACAGTTATAGTCAGAAGTTTCAAATGCTCTATGATTAATAGAACAAGTAGACAGTCAATACGGACCAAGAAGATTTGAACTTTATCAAGCAATTTATTCTAATAAAGACATTCTACTCAATAAGAACAGAATATAAATTTTTCTGAAAGTATACATGAAATATTTACCAAGATGAACCATAGTCTGGAATCATAAAACAATTCACAATAAATTTAAAAATAAGATACTACTAAGTATCCACCAGAAAGACTAAAAATAAAAAAAAATTATTGCAGGTTAGCAGGGAATGACTGAAACTCCTGCCTGCCAATAAATTTTACCACGTGTGCAGTGGTGAAACTAATTTAGATAACTGGCAGTTGCTAATGAGGCTAGCTGTGGCCTGACAACATGTAAATATTCAAGATGAGTGAGTGGACTTCACAAAAGAGATTTGTATCAGAATATTTATAGTAACTTCATTGAAATTTCCCCAACCAAAAAAGGATCCAAATGCCCATGTCAAAGAGAATGAACAAATGACTTATGGGAGACTCACAACATTGACCTACTGCTTGGCGTAAGATAAAGCAAAGGATAAATGTACAGCAGCCAGGCGCAGACCTCAGAAACATCAGGTTGAGCAAGCGAAGACAGGTCTAATGTCGTCCCATTCTAGGATGTCTTTTACATGGAATTCAGAACAGGAAAAAGTAATTGAAGTTAATGAAAGTCAAAACTATTACTTATCTGATGGAATGGGGATGCACTGTTAACTCAAACACACATCAAGAAATTTACTAGACTAATGAAAGCATTTTATGTCTACGTTGATAAATATATATGTATGTAAAAATTCATCAGTCTGAACATTTGAGATTAATGCATCCTATTTTCCATAATTTATAGATCATTTTAAAATACAACATAGGATTAGGTTGCTATGACTCTCCCAAGATCTTGACAGTGACTGGTTCAAGGCGATCAATTCCAATGATTAAAGCCACACTTTAATTTGCTGCTAACTTAACAAACCCACTTTTTAAAAAACCTAATAAATAATTCCTGAAACACTTGTGGATAAAACAATATTCTTCGAGGAATTTGTCACAATTATCCACAAATGGGAAAAGAGGTGTCATCAGTCAATTAATGTTAAACATAATTAATTCTCTTTTTAAATTTTATTTATTTATTTATTTATTTATTTATTTTGGTGGGTCCCAGGAATCAAATTTAGGCCCTTGAACTTGCCAGGCAGGCACTTGTGCCACTGAGCTATATTGCCAGCTTTTATTTTTAAGAGAATAAAAATTAGTAAAACATACATTAGAAATGTTACAGAATTTCCCTACACAAAATGATAGAAATTCAACAATGTTTCTTATATTGCATATTGTAGACAATTAACTTTAGACATACTAATGGTTTCCGAAGTTCAGTCATGGGCACAGTGTGTGACATGTGCACTATTTCCTCACTTCTTTATTAGCCTGCATACAATATAAGAAAGAAAAGAAACCTGCCCTTTCTCTCCTCCTCGCCTTGCTCTTTGCTGTTTTCCACCATCAGGAATGGTTGCCCTCTGCCATGTGCTACTCGGCCTTGGAGTTAGCTAGCTAATCACAGACTAAAACATCCACCAACTGTGAGAAAAATAAGCTTTTTATCTCTTAACCTGTGGGTGTTGGGTATTTTGTCTCAGTGAGAAAAGTAACCCAGGCCAGCAGTCAATGTACAACTTTGATGTATGCTTTAATACCACTGAACTGTACATTTCAAAATGATGAGCTTTACAGTGTATGAATCAGTCACAGTGAAGAAGTTATCAATCAAATAAGATGAAAGCAGATAAGTAAGTCTGAGCAAAGTATCTAAAAGGCTGGAATGAATACTAAATGAAGATATAGATCAAATTATAGGGGAAAAGCCAAGAAAAGGAATACAGAGAAGTGACCCCTAATGACACAAGGATGAATGATCCAATACTGAAAGAGTGCCTAGTATACAAGCATTCTTTCTTTCTCTTCCTTCTCCACCTCTTCTTCCTCCTCCTCCTCTTCCTCTTCCTCTTCCTCTTCTTCTTCCTCCTGTTCTCCTTCTGTTTCTTTTTTTGCTTCACATTGATTGTGGACTATAGCAAGTAATTTCTTTTTCATGACCACAACACACACTTCCTTCCTCCTCTTAATTGTCAGCAGATTTTAGAAGCTTTTCTATGGTTAGCCTTCGCTCATGGAGCATTTGATTTCCTGAATATGCCTCCCCTGAGAGATCCTGGCAGGTTTCTGGGGGTAGAGACAGGACCTATGATGGACTCCCAGTTCCAGCAAGGAGTCTGGGATTCCTGAGGTAGTGCCAAAAGTCCAACAACCCTGAGAAGTTTTCCAGTGATCCAGCAACTGGGAAGACAAAAGAATCCCTTGAGATTGTCAGAACCAAGAAACTCTGTACCAAGTCAAGGTCAGGGATTTGCTAGGCAGTTAACCACCAAGCTCAGAGCATCCTGAAATGGACACAACAGGGAGTCCATCATAAGTCCTCTGTTAGACACAGGTGTCAACAGACATCATTTCCGACACAAGTATCATGCAGCAACCAACCCTTGAGTCTTGAATCATGGGTTCCTGTACTGTCTTAATTTGGTGAGATGCTGTTGAGCCACTTCATTGAAGGAGAAGATGGAGTTCTTAGCTACTGAAGATGGAGCTGATACTACGAGGTGAAATGTGAATCCCTGGCAATTCCAAACCTAGGCACTGCACTAAGGACTGAAGAAGATGTTATTCCTTTGATCCTCACACTGATTCTATGCAGGAGATAGCATTACCTTGTCATAGATAAGGCAAGTGAAGCTCCAAAACGGTGACTGCTTTGTCCAGATACAGAAGTAGAGCCAATATCCATCATCCTGGAAGATTCCCTGTGAACTCCTACACCACGCAGGCTTAGGACAAGGCAAAGACCAGAGGCTGTTAAATCTGGAGCTCAATCACCTACACTAAAATTGTGGCTTTCCTATGAAAAAGGAAAACTGAAGTGAGGGGCAAGGAAGCAAGATGGGTCATAAAAAGAGAGAAGTAGAATGCCAACATTTAAGGGGCATAAGTTCAGAGAGATTACGTGGGAAAGGAAATTTAGAAGTGAATCTGGACTCTGCCTTCCAAAGTAAACATAAGCTTTCACACAAAGTAGAGATCAAGTGGAGTCTATTAGAAATCACTGTAAAGTAAGTAATTAGGAAATAAAACATGTTAATCATGACTCATATCCAATTCCAGTTGTGAAGGAAAGAGTGAAAATTTTCTAAAGCTTTAGCTTAATGTTTATTGAGCTGGAGCACTTAGTGGGGACAAAGAAATGGATTCATTTTTTATTAAAAAATGGTTTGTCCTTTTTATTGGTGCATACTAGTTATAAAGAATAATGGGATTCATTCTGGAATATTCCTACATGCATACTTTCCATCATTTCCACCCCTCAGTACCCCTTTATTATTCCTTCCTTTCTCTCCTCAGTTTTCTTCCTCTTCTCTAACAGTTTCTTTTCTACAAAAAGCAGACAAATTGATAATGATTATGCAACAAATTGGCAATAGTTATCAGAATGACGCTTCATCAAGAGACAGAACTGAGAGTCTGGTGCATCAAAAAAAAAAAAATGAGACCTTGTGTTCCTTGGAAAGATCACCATTAATTCTTAATGTGAGATTTATGAGGACTTAGGGCTACAAAAGCTGCATTTGTTTAGAAGATTCTGTGTACTAGGAAAAGCTACAACTACCAGCATGTAGGCATGCTGCTTATCCGGGCAACAACACAGAATGGTTGTGCTCTACTCATTACCTTCCATATCCTAATATCTGTTTCTCATTGCTCAACATCAAGAGTTTCATGTGAGGCGTGAAAATAAATGTACAATATACTATAGTCCTCTGCGCTAGTAAGTTTCCACAATCTTTGCTGAGACATAACTAACAGGCATGAAAGAATGATAACAACAACAAAAACTTGTGTATAATGAATTTTTGATAGGTTTATAATGAATTTGTTATAGGTTTTATATTTATGTATTTGGTACAGGGTCTCACCATACAGCTCAATTCATAGTGATCCTCCTGTCTGAGCCTCCCCAGTGCTGAGATTACAGGCATGTGCCACCATGCCTGGTTTCGATGGCCAGCACAGTATGCCCTGGATGCAAGGGTTGGCATGGCATGTGGTTCCGGGGACTAAACCCAGGTTCCTGCACTTGCCAGACAGGCACTCAGACCACCATGTTGTCTCTCCAGCCCCTGTTCTAGGTTTTGAAACAAGGCAAAATTAATGGGACCACTATGGCTAATAAACATTGTGCAGAAAAGATTGCACCTAAAGGGATTTAAACAAACGAAGGCCCATTTTCCTATTTTAGCATGAGAGGTAGCACTTCTCATATTTTAAGTTGGATAATAGCCAATTAGTAATAACAATCAAGATCCTTGAGATGAAGGGCCAACATGTAGAACTATCTGAAGAAAAGGCCGCATCTTGTCAATCAAATAAAAAAGCCAGAAAAGTGGAGCATTAGCCATCAAAGCCTAAACAATTCCCCCCTTCACTGACCTTTAATCTAGAGCTACTCAGTGCAGAATGTGACTGCTTTCTGTACAATGTTTCTACAGTATTTTGTTGGCCAGAACCTTTGTAGATCCCCTTTTGCAAAGTTCTCATTCTTTGACAAACTTTGGCATCTTCAACAAGGACAAGAAATTATACAGCACTTACTATGTGCCAGGGGATGTGTCAGGATTCTTAGAGACCTAGTAATATCTGTAGCACTCATGCAATTTATTTTATGAGGAAAGGAAACAGCATGGAGTAGTAATCTGGGCTAAATATATAGGTCCCCTCAGAATTGAGATATTAAAGCCTTAATCTCCAATATGATGGTGTTCAGAGTTGAGACTGCTGGGAAGCAATGAGGCCAGATGGCAGAGGCCCTTGTGAGTAGAGAGCCTGCCTCTATATGCAGAAATGCAGTACAGATCCTCTCCCTCTCTCTCCCTCTCTCTCTTAATAGATGTCTATTGTTCAAACTGCCCAGTCCCTGTGTTCTGCTAAGGCAATTAGCTTGACCGAGATATCACAACCAGAGAGTGGAAGTTACAGATTTTAACATATCCTTAATCTCCAGGTTACAAAGCAACCCTCAGGGTACCATCATATTATGCGGGATGGAAGCTCTCAGTGTATTCATTTTATCCTGGCCAAAGTAGCTCCAGTTCAGTCTCTAACCTACCTTAGAGATAGGAGACATCTGGACTGCCTCACTCCTTCCTCATCCTTGTTAAGATGCTGTAAATATAAGAGTGTAGACAAAATTAATTGCAAGAACTGTGTTACACTCTACGTCATCATAAATTCTCATGGCCGTACTACCATGATAACAACCTGGACCACCTGAGCCAACCACAGCATTCCATTGTGGTTGCCTTAGAAACCAGATAGGTGTTTAAGCTGAAACAGATCAAGAACGGTGCCAACATTATCCTGATTTGTTAATCGGGAGGCGCTCGGTTTCTCACCTTGTTCAATTAACTCTTTTCCTAATTTCTGGTCTGGCACGGAATAATCTCACACTGTTTCAGGATGCTGGCAACTGCATGGTACAGCCAAGCAAAGGAAGAGCCAGTATGTGGCTCTTCTAGCTGGAAGTGGGGCAAGAGATACTGTAGTGGAAGTGCAGATAGACTACAGCTTCACCACAGTAGCACGGAGGGTTAAAAACAAACACCCGTACACCTGAACATCTAGACTCCTCACCCGTGATCCTAGAGGCTTGTGTGGAGGTAGTGGCTGGAGAGGGTTGAGGAACAGAAAGGTAACAATGGAAAGAGAGGTAGAAGTGGGGTGATGGGATCAAAACAACAGAACACATAGCAGAGTTGTGTTACTCCAAGCTTATGCTTTTCCACTGAAGCATTTCCTGACAAATCATCCTGGATATCTCTGATCTTTTACCTGTGATGAAATGTTAATATAATGGGCCCCAATGAGTGTGATTCCAAAATTGGTGAGCTACCAGCATAAATAGAAGTCTTTTTCTTGCTTAAGTTTCTAGAATGAGCCCCCCCAAAATGAGGTGGCAAGACCTGAGCTTTCCCCTTCTCTACACTATTTGTTCACCTGGAAGACATTAACATTCATCACCCGCAGCTGGATGACCCTGTAGATGCTGCCGATCTAGGTGAGGAGGCAAAGAGGCACGGCCCCTACCCTCAGTGCTCTGCCACACTGGGCAACAACTGATGCCAATGATCAATGGAAAGTCAATGACTGCAAGGAAAGGTCAAGAAAGGTTTCCAAAAAGCACACAAGGAAAGGCCTGACTGTTCATGAAAACAGCAAGAACAAGACGCAGAGCATCGTTGCAAGCCAGGGAGCCTGCAAGAGGAAGCAGATGCAGCTCCTGGCAGAAGGGACTGCGGAGCAGAGGTCGGGAGCGGGAGAGGTTGTGCTGCATGTGTGCCCTAAGAAGGGGGCGTCGTTTCTGTCACTGTCATTTTCCATTTGCTCCCACATAAGGATAGCTAGTGACAGGTCAGTGGAAAGTGGAGGAGAGGAAGGAATCCGTAACTTTCTTCCATATTCTCTGCAATCAAAAGCATAACAGAAAATTCTGGCCATATGTATAATGATACCACAAATTGTTCTTTTCTGTCTCCTGAGTCACAGCAGGAAAGTTGTGCGTATTCCTTGTACCCCTGAAGCCAAGCCTTTGGATGACAATGACCAGCTCCACTCCACCTATTTCCTGTCACTGTCACGTTTCCCCCAATTCAATGTTATTAGAATCTATTTTCATATTGCCCTTGTTAGCATATAGATGGAATTTTCATTATTTTTTTGCTAAAGGCTTAAAATAACTTTTGCCCCATTAAACACTCTTTAAATATTTTTTTCAACAACTGCTGCTCAGGACTGGTGAGATTCATTCCCCTTTCGATGCTTTCTGTGGGCACAGCATCAAGGAGATGACAGGCTTGGACAAGCTCTCAAAGAGGGGTCAAGTCCACAGATTTCATGGCCTGTATTTTGGGTACAGAATGTGGGGTAGGTAATATTTTACATCGATTTTGTTACCCGAGGCTCTTGTACACTCCCCTCATCAGCTGTCACCCCTCAACGAGCCTACTTTGTGTGGTGGTGACTGGCTTGTGAGTCGCCTGAGAGAGATCAAGAGCATCTTAGAAACAAAGTAGAATTTGTCTTTCTGTCTGATCACGATAACCAGAAATGGAAAAGAACACTGAGCCAAAAATAGCAGCTCCATTTACTCTGACAGAAGAGGAAGCGAGCGGCTTCTGCCTGTGCGTTTTAGGATCTCAGGCAAGCAACACCTCCGTGACTCCTGCACCTCATCTGTCAAGAAAAATGATGACATGGAGGCACTGCATTTCCCTAAGCAGAGTCGAGAATGAGTACAGTTTTGTATCCTACTTGTACGTCTCTGAATTTTACCACCAGAGAGGCCTAACATAGGGGCAGAGGCCCTCAGCCCAGTAGCAGGCAGACACTGCCTTGGGTTTTAATGAAATCCTGTTATAGTCAACAGTTCAGGAGCCACATTTGCAACTGCCTCTTAGATAAAATAAATACACGATTATTGCATGTCTCGCTTAGAGTAAGGCTAAATGGGCTATTCTAACCCAGAAATGCACACTCTTTAAGAGTTAGACACTATGTGGGAAGAAAAACATGTACTTTGGTTCTTATTCTCTGCTTGGTTTCTTTTGTGGGTTTCACACCCACAAAAGCCTAAGCCACTAGTTCTCAAACTGTCTCAACAAGTACCTGTATCTACAAAGAGGAGCAAAAAGTCCCATGCTCGGGAATTTAGGGGGCAACCAGAGCCACCTCTTGTAATCACACCAGGCCATTCCAAATATTGTGATTGATTGTGAACATTCTTTGTGTTTGAGTCCATCTAATACATGTTGTTGCTTTTTCAACAACAATGGTTCAAGTTCATCGCTGTGGTGTAAAATACCCTCCAAAAGCTGCCCCAACCTTATCCTGTGGTTCCAGTTCATCCTGAGTGTCTTACCCTCTGTCTGGAGAAAAAGAGGAAGCAAGATACATGCAGAAATGGATCCACTTGTGTGAGGTGGTTTGACCTGATGAATTTTCAATTTGGCCGTGGTTTAAAAGTGATACTCAGCAGAAACCACACTTCCAGCCTTGAACCTGGGTGTCTTCTGGGCTACAATGTGGGGTAGGACATTCTCTTGTTAAGTTAAGCAGCAGAAACAAATCCCAGCTTCCTGTCAGCCATGCACTCCCCACCCTATACAAGTGACTCCCAGTCAACCACATCACTAAGCTATAATGTTTTCATATTTAGGTGTGTTAGATGCACTTGCCACTTAGAATAGCTCCTAAGTGGAGCTATGGTGGGATTATTGAATGTAACTCCATAGTAATCCAAAGAGTATATTCTACTCTTAACATGCTGATCTAAATTATCATACAACTGGGAGAATTTATATCATTATAAACTAAGAAATCTCCAGTCTTGCATGGGCACCCAATGTGGCCTAATTCAATGCCATATTCATAACCTTGCACTTGCAAATAACTGATTGCCTCTACCTAACCATCTTCTTGAGAAAATGATGCTTTTTTTCTCATAAAATGTGAAGCCAGGAGATAAGAACTTTGTGACATGATCACCACACAATTCACCTACTGACATTACAGCTGTATCTTCCCTAGAAACAGTTAATCTTTACTTTTAACTTGCTGGGATTGACACAACTAGAAAAATTGGTAAAGCACACCTAAAGTTGTGTCTCCAAGGGTGCTGCCAGAGAATAGTTCATGGATCAGTTAGTTGAGGAGGGAAAACCCGCGTGAATGGGGGTGACCCTCACCAACAGGCTGGGAATTCAGACAGAAAAGAAGTGGAAGCTTGTACGTGTCCAAGTTTAATTATTCTTTAGAAAAGATGCATTCTCCCCTGCTGCCATCACCTGAGCATGTCAGGCCTGCAACATCAATTCTCCCATTGCCTCCAAGGCATGTGGCCTCCTCAGTCATGTTGTGTCATTGATCCTTCTTGTGAAGCTTGCAGGCTCTTGGACTGGGGAGCCATTTCTTTCCCTCACTCTCTGCCCAGCAGACACCATTGTTGTTCTGTCCAGTCACCCTCTCTCTGTGTAAGCCAATCTCCTCTTATAATTAATACACATGTCATTGCCTCTTTCCTCCAGTGATGCCTAACTTATTCTTCCCCTTTAACCTTGCCTCCCTCACTCTCAAAGAGTCTGTGCTCACTCTGCAGGGGTTGTGCTCTCTACCATGCTCTCAGGAACAATACTTTACCTTATTTCCCTGTCTTACCCTCAGCTCCGTGATTCCCGTCATATTCCCTTTTAAGAATAGAGGGAAACACCACATCTTTGTTATCTGTTCCTCAGTTGCTGGGCACTTGGGTTGTTCCCAAGATTTAGCTATGATAAACTGTGCTGCTCTAAATATGGGTTCACCTATATTGCTGTGATGTGACGTTTTCAGTTCTTCTGGAAAAATACTCAGGAGGGAAATACCTAAGTTGAATGAGATATCTAATCCTAGTTTTCTTTAGGAGTCTCCACACTGACTTCCATAGTGGCTGTCCCAATCTACACTCCCACCAACAGTGCAGAAGAGTCCCTTTTTCTCCACAGCACCCACCAGCATTTATTATTGACTTCTTAATGACAGCCATTCTTTCTGAGGTGAGATGGAATCTCAGTGCTGTTTTAATTTGCAGTTGTCAGATGACCAATAATACTGAATATTTTTTCACATATTTATTTGTCACTTGTATTCCTTCATCTGAGAAGTGCATATTCATCTCAGATGCCTATTATTTGGTTGGATCTTTGAATTCTGGGGGCCTGAATCTTTTTAATTCTTCATAGATTCTAGACAGAAGTCCTTCATCTGAGGGACAGTTGGCTAAAATATTTTCCCAAGTTGTGGGTTTTCTTTTTACTCTGTTGGTGATTTACTTTGATGTACAGAAACTTTTCAAAGAGATGAGATTCCAATTTTTGATTATTTGAAGTATTGCCCGTGCAGTTTAGTTGTTCGTGAACTCTCCGCCTGCCCCTGTGGAGTATCGCTCAGCTATAAAAAGGATAAACTCAAGGCTTTTATAAGTAAATAGATAGATGCAATTAGAGACCATACTCATAATGAAATAAATAAAACCCACATTTGTAAACATTATATTGTCTCCCTAGTGTAAGAACCTGAAAGATTAAATAAAATCTGGAAGGTACAATGGATACTGTGAGAGGGAAAGAAATTGTTCAACGGTAAGAAAAAACCGGGATGAGGGAAAGGAGAAAAGAAAGATATATGTCTGTGGATAAAATAGCTTGGATAATTGTACTGCTGATTTCTGCTGGTCTATTGAGAGGAGCAGGTAATACTTAATTGTTTCTCCTTTTTAATTTTGTATAGCTTTTTGACCAATTTTGCTTATGTCTGGTTTCTGAGCAACTAACTTGAAGACAACAATATGCAACATAACAACCGTTGTTGAAAACCTGTAATTTTGTTTGCTTAGTAAAATTGTGTATCTTGTTCTATCCTCTTTAAAAATATTAATTAAAACAAAAGTCAGAAGGAAAAAAAAGAGATTAGAGGGGAAGATAGGAGAGAAGAGTAAAATATCCCCATGGGAGTTCTCTGGCCGCAAGGGCTGCCTGCACTGATTACCCTCATTACTTTAAAGCACAAATGGAATTAGTGTATTAGTATTTAGCTACGTAGCACACAAAATCCATTCACCTAAGTTTATTACTGCAGGTGATTTGTTACTACTCAGTATCCCTGTGGTATTACCGCCCTCTAGTGGCAATATTAACTGATCAGTCAGGAGTTGGCTGGAAATGAACGCAGGACTTCCCGGAGCTCGCCGTACTTTCTTCTCTTCAAATGAGACTGGGGATGGAAAGGCAGGACAGCTTTTTCTGTGTAGGTCTCACAGGCACCTTTTCCTTCTAGGGGGCCTGTTGTAACACTTTTACCCGCAGCCTCCTAAAAGACAAACTTTGTCCTCCTTCGGGCACCATCCTTCCAGGAACGTGCCAGAGTCCAGAAGCCTTTTGGTCTAAGAACCACTGGTAGTGGCCCTGCATTTAAAGGTCACCTGTGCAAATTCGAATCTGGCACTACCATGACATCGGCTTTCAGCCCACAAAAAGCTTTCAAATGAATAAAATCACAGAAGCACTGCCAGGGATGAGACCCGTGAATTTCCACGTTATATCATTTTGCATTCTTAGCAAGTATCACCGCACACGCACAGGATCTCATGGTGCAGACGCACGCATCACTCTCCGAGTCCAAAACCTCCAGGAGACGCAGTTCAACCTCTCAGAGTGAGGCTTTCACACAAAAGAGGGTCGAGGGGGAAGTGACAAACTCTCTCTAGCTAATAGGAAATGCTCCGGCTGAGTTTCGGCTGGGTACGCTTTCCAGTCTAGAGTTCGCTTTTCCTGCACCTAGAGGGCTATATTTATCCCTAAAGAACAATTCCATTGTGGTGTTTTGAAACTTAACCATCTCCCCAAAAGCTCGTGTGCTGAAGGCTTGGTCCCTGATGCAGGATTCTGCAGAGCTGGGGTGTGAGCGAATCCTGAGAACTCGGACTTCATCAACGATTGCACCACTGACAGATTTGTACTTTAGTAGGCTACTAGGAGTGCTGGAAATGTTAGGCCCTGGGGGCCCTGGTTGGATTAAGGATGTCACCAGAGGGGCCTTAAAGGGTGAATCTTGCCCCACCCTCCCCTTCTTCTCGGGCTCCATGAGGCAAATTACAATCTTCACCCACAAAATGAGCATAATAATATCTACTTCTACACTTGTAAGCAGCTACTGTGACAGGACATTATACATAATATAATATAATGAGACAACACGGTCGTGGATAGATTCTGCTGTATGGAAGGTATCTGCAGAAAGAAGAGTTCACACCATTAATTTCATATTAATCAAAGGGAGTACTTCCTGGGCGGGTCTGGCTTAATCAGGCCAGTGCCTAAAAGGGGCCTCTGGAGGGCAGAGGCAGGAACAACTTTCGATTTCTATTCTACTGGCCTTAAAGAATCAAGCTACCATTCTACTACAAAGAAAGGAATTCAACCAATAATCACATGAGTCTAGAAGATTTTGAGTTCCAGCTGATACCCATACAATGATTCCAAGATTCTGAGCAGAAAACCTTTCCATGGCCTGGACCACAAACCATGGTCCCTGTGAAATCCTAAGTGCATGTGTTCTTTTAAGCATAACATTTGTAGAAATTGTTATACAGCTGTAGAAAACTAATACATTCCCAATAACTCCAAAGTGGTTGACACGATGCAAATTAGTGTTTCATTTCCCAAAGAACTGAGAAAAGAATCCAGCTGTACAGATTCTTATTTGCTTCCTAGACTTGTGGGTTACTTAGAGGGATTTGATTTTTATTTCAACATATTTGATATTTTTTCAGCTATTATTTTTAAAACTATTTTCCTCATCCCTGCTTCCCCCCTTTCTCTCTTCCCTTTTGAAGACCTTTCTTACACACTGGGTTGTGTGAAACTGTCCCTCAGATCGTTGTTTCTAGGTTCATTGTTGGTGTCCATCCTTTTTCTCTGAACATTTCATTTGGGATATTTTCTATTGTTATCTCTTCCAGTTCACTAATCCTTTTCTTCATATGGTCTAACTGACCATTAATCCCATACAGCAGTTTTTAAATATCATATGTCACACTTTTCATCTCCAAAAATTCCAGCTGTAATCACTTTAATATGTTTCACGTCTCCTAACATCTCTTCTTTCCTCCAACTCTTGTAGCATATGGAATACAGTCATAAGAAGTCATGTCATTTATTACTCAGACTTAATGTCCTTGTCTGCTAATTCTATTATCAGTGTAGGCTCTGAATCAGTTTTGATTGATCTTTTGTTCTAATTACGAGTCCTATTTTTCTGCTTCTTTGCATACCTGGTAAGTGTCTTATTTGATGGTTGACTCACCAGGTGCCCATAAATTTTCTGTCCCTGTAAATATTCCATTACCTGGTCTTGCTTTTTATAAACTGTCAAGTGGGACCATACCACCGTTTGGTGCAGGTCTAACCTTTGCCCACTACTGAGCACTCTAAAATATATAAGAAGAAGAAAGAAAGAAAGAAAGAAAGAAAGAAAGAAAGAAAGAAAGAAAGAAAGAAAGAAAGAAAGAAAGAAAGAAAGAAAGAATCCTACGTTTTAGGCCAGCTGGATAGCTCAGTGCACATAAGCACCTGCCTAGGCAGAGTGTAGCCCCCCCGCCAGGCGTGCTGAGACAGTGACTGAGTCGGGGGGCGGGGGGCGCACCTGTAATCCCAGCACTTGGGAAGTTGAACACAGGTGGATCACTACAAGTCCCATCTATGTAGTGAGACCCTGTACTAAATATATAAAAAAGAAAAAGAAAAAAGGAAGGAAGGGAGAGAGAGAGAGAGAGAGAGAGAGAGAGAGAGAGAGAGAGAGAGAGAGAGAGAGAGAAAGGAAAGGAAAGGAAAGGAAAGGAAAGGAAAGGAAAGGAAAGGAAAGGAAAGGAAAGGAAAGGAAAGGAAAGGAAAGGAAAGGATTCTACTGAGCACTCTTATCTAAGCCCAGGAAGTTTGTTAGTCTGTCAGGTGAGAGCCCCATAAGAGCCCTGAGTCCCGTTCCCTCTTGTCCGTTAGCCTTTGGGTGGCTCTCTCCTCAGCCCTGGCCAACCTCTTCACAGGGTCAGTACTCTGCTCTACACTCAATGACGCTCCAGGACCCGCTAAATGGCCTCTGCGAGCCCTGGCCACCTGTGTCCTTCCTAGCCTCCCAGCTCTTCATTCTCAATGTGGACACCTGCTGGGCTCTGCTTGGACTTCTGCCTGCACCATCACCTGGAAAACTTCTCGGCTGGTTGATGGGGCAGCCATGAAGCCCACCCCAGCAGCTTTCCCTCTGTAGCATCACCTGACAGAGCTTTTGGTGTGAGAGGCTTTTCAGTGCAGGAGTAAGTCTGCTAAGCATTTCTCCACGTGACAGAGTCTGTCTGGACTGTGTTGCATCAGGAGATAGGGCAACTTGGGAAGTCTCTTTCTGCTGAATTCTTGAAGCTGTCTAAATTTCTGATAGTTCCACAATTGAGATAATTTTTTTTGCTTTGTCTGTTTCTTTGCAAATAACAGACTGAAGGAAAGGGCCAGATGAGAGGCCTCTTTTTCCCTCTTTGCAGCTAGAACCCCTTTGGACCTATTTCTCGATAGAATGGGAAATGAAAGAATTTTAAGGGCTGGAGAGATAGCTCAGTGGTCTAAGCACCTGCCTGGCAAGGTCCCGAGTTCAGTCTCTGGTACCTCATTCTATGCTGGCCGCAAAACCCCAGGCACACCATGCTGGCCCCGAGATTGTGAGTGGTGGCACATGCCTGTAACCCCAGCACTAGGGAGGCTAAGACAGGAGGATCACTATGCATCCAAGCTGAGTAGCGAGATCCTGTATCAAAAGAATAAAAAATAATTTTTCTTAAAAAGGGTACCTAAGTTGCTGCTTCCGCATAGGCCAAAAACATAATAAAATAACAGCCCAAACGTTTCTCTCCTGTAGTTTGGGGTGACATCTATTACACTGGCTCTGAACATCTGAAAGTAAAATCTTAACACATTGGACAGAACCTTAGAAACAGTCTCCTTGGCAGACAAATACCTTGCTAATATCACTGCAAATATCTGTCGGTGCTGCCCTTTCAGCATGTATCTGGTAAATATCCAGTCTAATTACTGGTCTGCCGGGATTAATGAGAGAAGGGAACAAGAATAAACTCAGCTGGAGAGTCCAGGCCTGCCTACTATGAATATTTTTTCAATTGCTCCCTTTAGGTCTTCAGAGACTGTGCTGAAAGGCACCACTGGTGCGCTTAGCTGTAAAACCCATCAAGGGACAGGAGCACTCTCCGCTCTCCACTGCACACTACTTGAGTGACGCCATTCACACCACCTGTTTGGAAAGGGATATACATTTGGGAGGAAAAAAATGAAGAGCTTTGTCACGTGATCCAATGTTACTCCCTGCTGCACACTGGGGAAATTCTACCAGGACATCCTGCCAGGTAAGGGGGCCTTAAAGGCCCTTGGAGCGATTGTGTCCAAGGCATATATAGCACAGACTTCTCTTGGTCCACACAGTAACTCTGCACAAGTACCTGAAAGTATAGGGAGGTACCAAAGCACCCCTACAGGCCAACCGTTGAGCAGCAGACACTCAGACCTTTGCAAAGCTGAGCTGGAGTTTTGCACTGAGCCCATTCCCCTTCCAAGCAGGCTCCAATTTAAGACATAAAGAACGAATGCTATTTTTTCACTGCTGGTCCCTCCGTGTTGGCCTGGCTGCTCTACTGTTTTCTCAGCTGTCATGGTAAGGATTCCACCTCAGCTAAAAGGTGGTTCTAAAGTTACTGCCAACCAAAAGTTGACCTATGTTGGTATGGAAATGAGCCATGACCAAGTTCATAAATTTAAATAATAAATAGTCTTGTCCTAAAGCCAAGCCAAAAGCAGTGGTACATGCCTCAGCCTGATCCCAGCCCAGGTAATCAGGGGGCTGAGGCAGGAGGGTCACGAGTTCTAGGCCAGCCTGAGCAGCTTAGGTAGACTGTGTCTCAATATAAAATAAAAAGAGCAGGGAGTGGACCTAAGAGGTAAATCACTTGCCCAGCACACTGGGTCTCTGGGTTCAACCCTCAGCAGTGCAAAATAAAGAACACAACTATAGATTCTGCAGCTTCCCTCCCGGGGCAGGTGCAGACTCTGCTGGGAATCTTCGTTTATGAGAGTGGCCGAGATGATTCTAGGGCAGATATGAGGGGGCCTCACTTTGAGCACCAGATGCAGCTTCTCCCTGACCACCCTCCTCCTCTGAGAGCCAAGGGCAGGCCCCCATGGATCTGCTGACTTCTTCTAACTGGTCACAGCAGGACTGCCACCAGAACCTCACCAGCTGGCCCAGCATTCTTTCCAGCACATTCCAGCGGGGGGGCGGGGGGGATCCAAGTCTCTTAGAGAAACTTTGTTCTCATTTTCTTAGTTCTTCTAGCAGCCAAACTCCCCTGGAGTATCAAACAATATGTTCAAGGCCAGCAAGGAAAAAAAAAAAAAAAAATCACACCACTAATTCAAAAAAAAAAAGTCACACTCATGCTTTGTGCTAGCAAAACTGGAAGCAGTGAAAATCATTTAAATATTACTTTTCTTTAATTGTGCAAATATCAGTGTAAAAATTGCCATGTATAACATTAAGAGTTGTTACAGTTTTCTACAAAGCAAGCTCGCCTTTCCAATTGCCATTCAGCGAGACTGTTTCTCTGTTTACAGGTACCCATCAAGCTCTCAGTGCACTATTAGACCTGTATAATACCTAAACCCAGTTCAGAACTGATTCTTAAGAGTATATGTCAATGGAAGTCTTATAATTCCATAAGATTATTACAGCTACATGTACTGTTAAGCTGCCGTTCTCTGAGTGATTACCCTTGAGATTCGGGTTTTCTCTCTGTATTTGCCCAGCTTGTGTCTAGTGAGCAAACATGAAAATTGGTGGCCTAATGCCAAGGTTCAGGGAACAAGCCCTGTTCCTGGGCTTACTTATTTCTAGTTGTTCTCTGCGAGAGCCCACCTTACCAAATCCCTTAAAGGAAGAGCTCAAATACCCTGGCATTCAGTGTGCTTCGGTAGCTCCACTGATTCCTTGCTCGCGCTGCTGTGGGTACTGACACACACTGTAAAAATCTTGATTGTGCGCATGTGTTGTGGCTGAGTGGGTACTGGGATCATGTTTTTTTTTCTTAAGTTTTCTTTGGCCCACCACTGTTCAAAGAGAGCTTTCTAAATACATTTGGGGGCAGTGGATTGCTGAGATAGAAACTGCAGACCTCAGGAAAACAAGGTTTGAAAGATTGGGGGGTAGGGATCCAAAAATACAATGCTTGAGTTGAAATGTCTGACAAAGAGACACAAAGAACTGGAACAACGTGGGACTTTAAAATTAGGTCTTTGAATTTAAGATGATACTTGAAATGCCACCCGCTTCTTACAATCTGGTGCTTTCTTTTCTTCTTTTTTGAGACGCTACAACGTCCCCTGTGCTTGTGTCTGATGCAAAATAGGGAACAGCACAGTGAGCCTTTGTCCTGCTCCCTGCAGCCCTCCTGGAGTTCAGGGTGCTCCAGCAAAGCAGCAAAGCTGGGGCGGGATTGAGCAGCTGGAGGAAGCCACTTAAAATGTTTTACAGGCCTGGGAGGTCTGCTGCCTAATGAGGCAAATCCCAGCAGGGGCAGCTATTCTCCAAAGGTCTCTTTCCCCTTCTGGAACCAGCACAAAGTCTTTCAGGTGATTTGGGTCCCGTGTACTGGTTTAACACTTTCCTTGGAATTACATGGTCATTGAAAATCAGCGATCCACAAAGTTTTCCATAGGAAGTTAGATAATCAATGTTTTAAGCTCTGCAGGCTGTATCACTCTGTGAGAGCTCCTTAACGTCACCAGAGATTGTGCAAGAGCAATCAGAGTTAATGCACAAACATATCAGGGGGTCTGGGCTCCAGCAAAACTTTACTTACAGTCAATGAAATTCGAATGTCATGGAATTTTTACAAATCATTAAGTAATATGCCTCTTGTTTCTCAACATTTAAAAACAAGTTACCCACTCTTACCTCAACGTGTTTCGTCAAGGTGACAGTGGGTCACAAACTCTTGCTTCAAGCCAATAACGACTGAAAGTACAAATAGCGACATGGCACCAGCTTTCCTCATCTACCTTCAGCTGGAAAACCCTGAAGATACCATTGTCACCACAATAATCAGTCAGTGGGGATATCAAAGAGCAAAAGCCCATCATCGTCCGATCGGTAAGAAGGAAGTAAAGTCAGCAAATTGAGGATGGGATGTGATTTTTCTACTTCCTCAAAAAGCTCAGTCTGAACTGGAATGTGAAAGTTTTCCATGTGGAATTTGAAAATTCCTCATCCTGTGTAACCAAGTCCACTTGATACATCAAGGCTGTAGGGCCACGAGGTCACGTAGCATCGTGGCTAAGTCTAAGTTTTTGCATAAAGATCTTCCCAAGCCAAAGATTTCATGATAAAATGGGACTAGTGTTTCTTTCTCTCCATATTTAATTATCTGACACATTCCCCTTCATTTTCTTCCTTATTTCTTTCTCTTCTCTCCTTCCTTCCTTCTTCTTTTTTATTTTTTTTTTTTATTTTTTATTTTTTTTTACTTTCTAACCTGTATTTTTAATACAGGGTCTCACTACACAGATGGGACTCATTGTGATCCTCCTGTTTTCAGCCTCCCAAGTGCTGGAATTACAGGCACACCACCATGCCCATTCTCAGTCACTGCTTCAGCACACCCCAGGGGGGGGCTGGGCTGGCACAGTGCACTAGAGATTGAACCCTGATCCCTGAGTCTGTCTAAGCAGGTGCATTACTTTGCTGAGCTATTTGGCCAGCCCAGCTTTCTGCCTTTTTGGAGTAGAGATTCAATATTCACAGATGGTCTACACCTTTGCTACTCAAAATGTAATTATACTTATCACCTTTGCTTCCAATATAATTACATTAATTATAAATTTTTTGGATCCAGAAATTCCTTATAATCCACTCTCATGTATGACCCAGGGGGTGCTAGTCATGCATGCCCTAGAAATGGGGCATTTGCAGATTGATACGAGCTCTGGCTGGTGTCCTGGGAAACTCCAAAAGGTACGCAGGCACCATCCCTCCATTCTCTGCAAACCTTGAAAGAAAACTGTGAGGCACAGTACTTTCACTCTAATAGATCTACAAACATCCATTCTATTTTCCTGAAAACATTTTATTGCTATCCTTTGTGCTGGACCACTCTAGGAGAGAACTTCCCAAATTCCTGTGGAAACATTTCACATCACTTATCGCACCCACAAATCAACACTGTCAGACATTCCACAAACGCCACTTCAGTCTTGTTTCAACTTTTCATTCATAAATCTTTAATGTTTGTTGTCCTGTAGTCATAATATTTTGCCTTGAGCTGTACCTCCTCTTCCTTAATTTTAGTAAAAGGAAAATTGAAGAAATCTTTCTAGAGCACTGGGAGAGGGGAGATGTATTTAAATGCTGTAAAGTAATAATCAGCTTCTTATATCAGAGCGGACTATGGGTTCCTTGGAAGGATCAAGAACTTTCACATTTCCTAGACTGTTCAGTTGTATTTTGTCTGAAAGCATAGAGAAACTGAGGCAGGCCTCCTGGTTCACCCTCGCTCCTCCCTCAGCGGCGAGCTCCCTGAGCTCCGTGAAAAACAGCTTCTTGGAGCCTGAGTTTGCAACCTGTGAAATGAAGGATTGTACCTTAGGTCGCTAAAGTCCCTTTCAGCTATTTATCGCCTTCTGAACAATTAAAAAATAAAACGAAAATAAGCCCTGCAAAGGCCACCTTGTTGCTCATCTGAACAGGCTTCCTGGCCCGCCTGATTTGCAGTGTTCCCCGGGAGACGCGTACACGCGCACACGCCTTCCCAAGGGCTGAAAGCCTCATAAAACGCACCTTCCATAAAAATGATTTGCGCAGCCCCTTTGGCAGCTGCAGAACGGTTTATGGTCTTGAAAGTCTGGTTTCCTTCCCCATTTGGGTTTCTGTTTGTGTGACCTTTGCTGAGTCCCCTGTGACATTGCCCGCTGGAGCCGCCACCTGCGCTCCGGCCGGCGTGCGCTGAGGGGTCACATGCAGCGCTTTCTGCGCGGTCACCGGCTACACCATCCCCATCGCGACTGAAAACAGCGGCAGCGTGCGCATCAGGCACCGTGTTGGGGGCGTGTCCCGCCGTGCCTTGCAGAGAAAAAGAAAGGAATAAAGTTCCCCGCAGGATGCGTGGGCTCCAGTATTTTACAAGCTCACTGCGGGGCAGCGGGCCCTGCCCTTCCTCCCTCCGGATACGCTGCACCCTCGCCCCGGTCCTCCAGTTTCCATTACAGAAGTCCCGCCGCTGCCGCCGGAGCCAGGCCCGCGTGACGTGGTTTATTATGGCAACAGTTCCAGGCAACTGCCCAGGTGCCGGCGTCTCCGCCTTCGCCAGGTGCGGGAGGCACGGGGCGCGAGGAGGAGAGCGCGCCATGGGCTGCGGATCTTCCCAGGGCACGGAGGACCCGACACCCGCGCGCGCGCCCAGGAGGGGCTGGGAAGATGGATGCAAGGTAAAAACATTGACAGCAATAAAACTGCACAAATGCAAAGCTTCTGCGCGGGAAACCTCACCATCCCGGTGCCTGAGGGCCTCTGCGTGGCTGCAGTGGGTCTGTCGAGGCGCACAGTTCGCCTCTTGGGTGGGTCACAGGGTGCGCGAGCGCGAGAGACTTTCCTCGGCCGGTGTCTAGTTATCTACGCGTGCGTAAGTCTCCCTCCCTAGAAACTGCGAGGAACAGGAGCTCAGTTCTGAGAGCCTTTGGTGCTTAAAGAGCCTTGCCAGGGCGAGGCACAGGCAAAGAGGAGAAAGCGGTGCTCTGCACAGCCCTGAGGATGGCGCGATTATCCGGGAGGCTGGGGTGCCTGGGAACAACCCTGGGGTGTGGGCTGCTGGGAAAGGGACTTGCAGCTGGGAGCGTCCTCTGGCTCCATTGATGAGGAGGCCGAGAGATGGAATAAGGGCCTGAGTTCAATCCCTGGTTCTGCCAGAGAGAGAGAGAGAGA
>PVKA01014211.1:0-53026 GCA_004027165.1 Ctenomys sociabilis
CATATGGGTACTGCTGGGTGGGTCACACGGGCACTACTGGGTGGGTCACACGGGTACTACTGGGTGGGTCACACGGGTACCACTAGGTGGGTTACATGGATATTACAGCTGATCCATGGCCCCTTCTCTCTGTTGCTTTTCCCCTGCGTTCTGCTTTTAGGTGTCATAAGATATAAGCAACATTCCTCTGCCACGTCCTTCCACTGTGGTGTTTCTGCTTTGCAGTCCGCCAACTATGAACTGAATCTCCTGAAACTGTGAGCACACACAAACTCTTTCTCCTTTAAGTTGTGTGTACCAGGTATTTGAACTGAGCAGTGAAGAGCTGACTAATACAGTATTTTTGTGTTTTTGAAAAATGTTTTTGAGCTCTGTTCTTAAATGCACTTTAGTTACTGGGAAGCAGGTATTTATTTCAGCTTTCTTGTCACTAGGATAGAATTCCTGACACCTGCATCTGAAAGGAGAACAGGTTTATTTTGGCTCACAGTTCCAGAGGTTCCATTTCAGTCCATAGTTGGCTGGATACAAGACAGGAATACTGCTGAAAAGGAGCACAGTGAAACAAAGCTACTCGCTTCATGGTGGCTGGAAAGCAGAATACAGAGGAAGAACTCAAGTCACCATATAAAGTCCCTAAGGTCATGTCCCTGTGACCCATCTACATAACCCCAGGAGTGTGCTTTACCAATCTCCTGGTGTCTATCAAGCTTCTCAAGTTGATAATCAAGTTTGACTCTTTGAAAGCCTATATTTAAACTTTAGTAGGAGAGAATTACAGCAATCTTTTCCCAAGGGCTAATGTGCTTCTAATAACTTTCTGAATTCCCTACCCAATTACCAGTGAAGTATGAGGAATTTTATGGTGGTTGGTGAGAACATGATTTATTTCTAGCCCTGTGTGAGTGCCAAGGAATGCCCCTCTGCTACTTTTGGATGGGATTATGTCTCTAGCCATGGGTGCTTCCTTCACACACGAGATTGCTAGCACACAGATGAAGGCTAAAAGGAGACTCTGCAGATCTCTGCTTCCTTCTTGACAGCTCCCTCCTCTTTTCTACTCTGCCCTAGGAACTCTGGCTAATTGTTCTAAGACTCTTTTTTCCTCACTGCAGGAAGGCTATTATCCATTGCTGGGTGTCCTCTCTGTTCTGTGGCCTTGAAACCTTCTCTAGGTAGTAATATGTGCAATTATAAGTAGGGTTTATCTTATTTGTATCTCCTCTCCCATTGATCACAACCATGCATTGCCTGATATCCAAAGCTTAAAAACTATTGTTCAATATATTTTACCAATTTTCTAATTGTCTCAGGTATGAGAGTAAGTCAGGTCCCTGTTACTCTATTCTTGCCAGAGGCTGAAGTTGATAAAATGTATTCAATAATACAAATGGATCAGAAGAATTAAAAATTTTTGAAAAAGAATATATTGTGAGGATTCAAATTACCACCCAGTTTTGAGCATTGTAATAGAGCTATAGTAATCAAGATAATAGATATTTATATAAGGATAGATGCATAAATCTTTGGGATAGAATAGACTTTATACACATATGGTTAATTTCTTTCTTTTAATCAGCTAATTCTGGAACAATTAGATACACACATATAAACATGAATCTTGTGCTTCATTTCACCATAACCAGATGTTAACTTGAAATAAAATTATAGATTCAAACTTTGAAAAGTTAAAATTATATAATTTCCAAACATTTCAAAGGCAATTTTTTGTTATATTGGGTTAGGCTAAAGTTTTTAGTAAATCACAAAAATAGAAACCAGTTTTTAAACTGAATATCATCCCCCATTAAAATCTGCTTTTAAAAAATAAAATGGAAAGGCTGAGGAGATAGCTTGTTGGTTTTAGCATCTGCCTGGCAAGGACAAGGACCTGCATTTGATCCCCAGTACCACATGGGTGACTGAGAATATAATGAATGTTAATTTTTTTTAAAACTTATTACAGTAAAAGACACATTGCCAAGAATGATGGGATAAGTATGTTCAAAGAGATGGTGAATTTTGAGGAAGATTAATAAATTCTGTTCAGCTAGAACATCCCAATTTGTGCCACTTCTGATACAGTAAATTTCTTTCCTGACAAGTAAGTCTGCTGGATTGAGCAGTAGTATCCTATCAGGATACAATCTTGATAGACTGAAAACTTCGTAAGCCTTCAGACAGTCACACTAATGAAATTCTGGGTACAAAAAAGGGCAATCCAGACCCACAATAGTTCAGTTTTCCTGTTAGCACAAGTCTCTGGCTTTTCCAGGGCAGCAAAAGATCAATGTATTCAATACCAACTGGCTGCCCCATCTCTTTGAGAATAGTGACTCACAGGGGCACAGTGTTGGCTTATCTGACTGGCAGTTTGGACATTCAGTCTTGGTGAATATGTGCCCTGCCTGGACCCACGCACAGCCTCTATCTTTCCTCCCATAACCACTCTATTCATGTGCCCAGGTGCATACACTGCTGTGCTGGTGACTAAGGCCAGCCAGTAGCAAGTGTCTGAGTTTTGTCTCCTTTGTTCAGTGCGTTTTTCATGGTGTATGTTTTCAGATGATTGTTTACATGAACTATAAAGACCTCGGTACTTCATGCCCATATGTCCATCCACATCTTTTACTGCCACTACCCACAAGTTTATATGGATTCTAACTTCAAGCTACTTTGCCCTACACAAGGAAGACAACAATATTCTCTGCTTGGAAATCCACCCTTACTGCCTCCCCATACCTCTCCTAGTGAAATAGCAGTGCTGCTATTGCTCATTTTCAGCTTCACCCACAAACAAAGCTCCAGATCAGTAAACCTCCATTAGCTGATTCAAAAAAAAGTCCTCCAGATGGCTACAGAGACAAGCTAATGGAGAAACACTGTGACAATAGTGGGTGACATGGAGGCCTGAGGCACCTGTTCATGTAGCTTGACTATGTTGATAGTCCTGCTCATTATCCAGTCCATATGCATCACTTTCCTCTGATGGTGGATTGCTACTGAGCCTGCCCTACCTTACCACTCAATGACTCTCAGAGTCCAGAGTGCTAACCATTACACGACGGAACACTCAATGACTCTCAGAGAACCAAGTTAAACAGATCCAGTTACTTGGTGTCTTGTGGTCAGATGCTCCTTTCAACCAGAACCCAATTACATAGCCACAAGGACATCATCCAGCTCCAGAACTGTAAGGACCTATAATTTTATTTCACCACAGTGGTTTATCATAAATTCCACCCAGCCTCTTGTCTCACAACTCACAAGGGTAACTTCACAGCTTCATTTGTACTGAGGAGCAGAGCTGCTTCTGTGAGCAGAGACGTGCACAGAGCTCCTCCTCACCCCAGTCCCACTTGATGATGGTGGCCTTATATATTACTCAACATACAAGTTGCATTCTTTTCCCCAGGTATAGAGTCAGCTTCCTCTTGACCCTAAATAGCCTCTAAGCACTATATTTCTTTGTTCAGGATGGAAGACGAAATATGCAGTAATTTGTCTTTTGTTTTGAAGGGATACTTTGGCACAATTGAGACCAATGACTTCCTAAAATCTTTTACTATTGCTCACACTACCAAGTTCATGGTGATTTGTTACAGAAGCAATAGGACACAATGCCATCTACAATTAAACCTTTTATCTTCTACCATCAGACATCTAGGTGCATTGCCAAACTCTCCAGGGTGCTCATCAGACCCTATTAGCATAATAGCTTAAGTGAGGTGGATCCCTATGTTCTTCTGGGGAAGAGCCACCAGTCCAGTTCTTCTCAGGGTGCCTCATAATAGACTACACCGTGAAAGAATGCAATAGATTTAAAATAGCTATGAGCATTCTGTAAATATGTGTTGTTGCCATTCCATGTGAATGTTGCCTCTGACTTTTTCCATGGTTGTAATAGAAGAGAATAAGTGCACTAACTCAGTGACATAGCCCATGTGCTGAGGTCCTGTTAATGTGCTAGCAATTTTACATTTGTCTCAGCAACTACAAATAGGTCTATTATCTGGTTAGGTTTGCTGCAGTCCACTGTAATTCTCTAGGAGCCATCTGGTTCCTTTGGTGGCCAGATTTGTAAATTAGATGAATGAGTGTTCCTGTATGTGTCCTATTGCTTTTGCAACAAATTACCATGAATTTAGTAGTTTGAGCAATAACAACTTATTTTACAGTTCTGAACATTATGAGCAGAATGAATTTAGCCAGAATAAAATAAAGGTTAATCTTCCACCTGGAGGCTGTAGAGTATAATCATTTCCTTGATTTTTCAGCTTCTAGAGAGGCTCCTCACATTCCCTGATTTTTGGCTCCCCTTCAGTCTCCCTACTCAGCAATGGGTGGTCAAGTCTTCGCACATTGTGTCATCCTCACACAATGTCTCTTCTCCTAATTATATGCTACAAAGACCCTTGTGACATTAATATCACCTGGGTAATCCAAGATAATTTCCTTGTTTTAAGGTTATCTCATTAAAAACCCATTGTAATCTGGATGTGTTCCCCCAAATTTATGTCAAAACTTAGTTACCAGTGTGACAGTATTAAGAGACCTCATAAATGGGCTTAGTAACAGATTAAAGATTCTATTCCTTTTGCCTTTTGATCTTTTCTGCTATGTGGATATCTAGCATTTGTCCCTTTTTGTCCTCCTCTGCCATGGAAGGATGCAGCAAAAGCACCATCATGGAATCAGGGAGCAGAGTTTACCATGCACAAAATCTGAGTGCCTTCTTCTTGGACTTCTCAGCCTCCAGAACCTTGAAAAATAACTTTCCATTACTTGAAAACTATCCTGACTGTGGTACTTAGTTATAGCAGGTTATAGTTGTACATAAAAATAAAACTGAATTCCATGTACACTTTTAATTCTCCCTGAAATGTAACTTACACAGAGGGTCCAGAGTCATGGTTATAACCAAAGGCAGGACTAGTATGTTGCTTCCCAGAACAGTTACATGAATGGATGCATCCCTTTGGAAAGGTCTGAGGGAATTATTACTGTTGCCATTGTCACCATCTTTCTGTGAATCTTGTATTCTCTTAAGCCAGTATGCTCCAGGTCTAAAAACAGGTTCCAGCCAGGATTTGGACAAAGTTTTATGGCTTTTTATTGTAGAAATTATTCTCAGTCTCCTGGTCACTCATCCTTAATTTGATATGATGGCTCATACATGCTGGCTCTCATCTCCTTGGCCCCAGGGTCACCCGTTCAATTAACTGTGTACATAACCCTCTCTAGGTCAAGCCCCCGTGGCTGTCATTCAGCCTTGTGGCTCATTACAATAATTGCACCCACCTGGCTTTTAGAGTTAAGTGCTACCACCTGGCCTCTGTCATTGTGGATTCTCATTGTTCTGTTCCACTCTAGTCTCTCTGCCCAACCGTCCTGGCTTACAGAACAGAGGGCTGCTCATGCCCTCTCTGTAGCATGCTGCTTCTGGTCACTCAAGGCAGGTGGTCATCCAGAGGGCCACTCTGTGTTACATGAATATAAGACATGCGAGCAATACATGTGGTGAACGCTTACACATAAACTTCTTACTGTAGGAGCACATTGCCATTCATCCCCTCGAAACGCCCACACGTACCATACCTATTCTTTTGTTCTTGCCACCTTCTTTTTCATAAGAGTCTTTATAAACTCTGATTAAGACTACAGTGAATGTTGCTGCTGGGCACCATCCAACGGAAGGGAAGCTCATAAAAACACTATAGTGTCCTCTGGTTCTTCCCCAAATCAAAATGATCATGAAAGGGAAATGTCTTGACTCCATCAAGGACATCAAGGCAGCCATGACAGGACGACTCAAAGAACTTATGAAAACAGGACTTCCACAGCTACCTCAGAAAGTGGCAAGAACAATGGGATTGTTGGGTACAGGGTATTAACGAAAATGTCTTTCACTGTACTGTGTTTTTTTAATTAAAGATTCATTGTATATTTTTATTACTCTTCATACACTTCAATTTCTTGAGCAGTTAGAATTACAAGCATGTGTCAGCATGCCTGGCTCAAAGTGTAGTTCAAATCAAAGAAATCATAAATGTTTGAGGCAATAGATGACCTAAATAGCTATATCAAAACATCATACTGTAACCTATAAAGAAATGTGATTATTTTTCATTTGTTAATTTAAAAAATTTAAACACTAAAATGAAATTCAAAACAATTTTAACAAAGTATGTGATTTTAGTGGAGGGGTGGGAGAGTAGAAACATACAACAGTTGTATGATATTCTGCATAAAGTTACAAGCATTTTGAACCCAGGGAAAATCCTGACCCTTCCTGAAGCAATCTGTGGCCAGATAAGTGGCATGAGTACTTAGCTCACTCCCATGTCCGAGTCTGGGATGGGCAGGGTGTGGGGACAATCAGTAAGAATATGAGGTGGAGGAAATGAAGACATTTCCCAGGAGACCAGGAACCTGGAAGCCAGCAGTGACCGGAAAGATAGCACTTTCCGGTCACTGCGATGAAAGAAATAAACACACAAAACTCAAATCAGTGAACACTAGAAAAAATGATAACAAGAAACCAATGAGCATGAGAAATCAAAAGCTTAAAAGATGTTAAAGTAAAATAAATAATCAAAAATAAAGTAATCAAAGTAATCAAAAATAAAGAGCTGAAGGTTTAGCTCAGTGGTACAGCACATGCTTTACAAGAAGGCCTGGATCTGGTTCCCAGAAATGAAAAAAAAATCCCAGAAAAGATGAATAGATAACTGTTCTTTTAAGGCAGGAGACTTACTTATAATCTATCTACAAAAGATGAAGCCTAAAACAAAATAGTACCAGATGTTGAAGACAGAAACTGATATATCAAGAGAATTCTGCCAAGAAAAAAAAAGAAGTTGCAATAAAAATAAAAAGAATTAAAAGAGGGCCAGGAAGATAGCTCAGTAGAGTAAGCACTTGCCTGGCAAGTGAAAGGCCCTGAGTTCAATCCCCGGTTCCACAAAAAAAAAAGAATTAAAAAAATAAAATATTAATAAAAAGGAACAGTCTGCATTGATTAAAAGTTCTAATGCCCCCAAGAAGATATATGTGTCCAAATCTGTGAATTAAAAAATTCAACAACAAAATGCATAAAGCAAAAAGTATAAGTAATCACAGCATTAACTGACACTGACCAAATCAATCTGGGGCACTGAAATATTCTTAGATATGACTAGATCAAATTAAGAAAAAAGATATGAAATTAATAAAGGTGTGGGCACTAAAAATATATGTTAATCCAGAATCTTTTATATGAAATTTAAAACATAAAATTCAAGAAGTAATTTAACTAAAACTAAAGAACTATTTCTAAGTTGTATAGAAGTATAATTACCTTTGAATACAAATGCACAAACAGAAAAGGAATTCGTGAAGCTCGAATTAGTCTTTCTTCATATTGATTTTAGCTAATATATCATAAGGCACTTACACATTTATGACTGAGCTTGGGTAGATGATGCACAGGTAGAGATAAATCATAGATAATAAAGATAGATGATAGATAACAAAGAGCTTTGAGACTCAGTGCTAAAATAATTGTTATATTCTTATATATCTATTCCATGTAAGACTCTAAGAAAGAGTTTACAAACCAAGTGCCAAACAACATAAAAATGTTAAGAATGTAATTTTAGTTGAAACATATCTTTCAAAATTAACTTTTAAATTTGGAATCTCTGAGTAATAAGTAATGTTTTAAATTTAGGAAATATGACCCATGATGGATCCTCTGAGCTTTAATATTTTAGTGTTTGGGTCACACAAATCAATAACTATAATAATCTCCTTTATCCATATTTTCATTTTCCATGATTTTACTGACCTGAGGTAAATTTTGCTTAATACAGTGTAATAAGATATTTTAAGAGATGGGAAGAGGGATCAGATACAATGTAGTACAGTGTGTTGTTATACTTACTTTGTTAATTTCTTACTGCCCCTAATTTACAAGTAGAAACTTTATCACAGTCATGTATACAAGATTGGTACTACTACACTGCAGGCATGCACAGGCAGGCTGGAACACTTCCTTTACAGGCCGGAAGGAGCACCACACAGACAGCAAACAAGAAAAGCTCATCATGAGAGCAGTTGTGCTCTCTCCATGAAAAGTTGCAACACTATCTTTTTTTTTTTTTTGGCTTTTTGAGACAGGGTCTCAGTATGCAGTTCAGGCTGGCCTTAAGCTCACTTTGTAGCTCAGGCTGGTCTCGAACTCACAACAATCCTCCTGCCTCAGCCTCCTGAGTGCTGGGATTACAGGCATGTGCCACCATGTCCAGCCTTTTGCAACACCATCTTTTGTGAGCAGCATATATTTATTGAGGGAAAGAAAGCTCCTGTCTGAGAGAGGGACAAGAGGGAGGCCCAAGCAGGTTGTCTCTGGTATGAATGAAGTTATTTTAAAGCCATGAAATGTGAGTATTGTGACATCATGAGTACTACTAACTTTCAGGTTAAGTCAGGATGAATGGAATTGCACTCCATAATTTTTGCAGCAGTTTGATCAAGGTTACTTCAACACAAACGTCAATAGTCTTCTCCTTCCTTGTGGTAGCAGCCCCAAGCTCTCTCCTCAAGACTCTTCCAGAAAGACTTTTATCAAGAAAGCACTAGGTGTGGGGTCTGGGGAGATAGCTCAGGAGAATAAGCACTTGCCTGGCAAGTGCAAGGTCCTGAGTTCAATCCCTGGTACCACAAAAAAAAGAAAGAAAGCACTATGAGCATTGGTTCATCATCAGACAGCTGCTATACAAACACTATGCCAATATTTTCTTATTTTATAGATGAGAAGTTTGATGCAGTGGGCCATGGCTTATCTTGGTGAGGCTAATCAGTAGACAAGTGAAAACAAGACTATGAGAAGCACTGCAATCACGAGAAAGCAAGGGCAACTGGCAGGAGAACCCTAGCTGGCATCTGCAGTAGAAGAGCTTGTGCAAAGGAGCTGTGTGTGGTGGTTCCAGGAGCAAGCACCCCTGGCATACACAGAGAGGTTTTTCTGAACACATGAAGAGACTCTGATATAGATCAGGGTTAATTAATTAAAACAGACAAATAAGAGATTGGAAACCTTGGTACGGATAAGAAACATGCACTACAATATAGCAGCATTCTGAAATTTATAATTGTTTTTATCTAGATCTTTAATTTTGTCAACCAACTCTTTCATAATTGTACCAAACAGGAACAAGAGATTTGATACTGTTGTTCACTATATGGAGAAAAAGCAAAATTCCTCTTAGATACAGGGAGAAAAGACAGAAAAACATACTAGTTCTTATTGCTTTGCTCTCTGGTATTTTCATTTGTGTAAAACAGGGGGAACTCAAAAGAGTCAAAAGTTAAATACTGCACATTGGACAGTGGCTAAATTATTGAGAGAATGAAATGGAATACAAAGAATCAAACTCCTATTCAATTCTCAATTCCCCTAGTACTTTTAAGTCAGAAGCTCACCTGGCTTTTTTAGACATCGTTTCCGTTCCACACACAGTGCCCTGACATCTTTACAGCAGAGCAAGGCCAAGTGAGAGCTCCATTTAGATATAATAGTGATATTAGAAAAAAGCAGTAAGCAAAGTTAAAAGCAATTTTCATATCCCTCACTCGGCTTTCAAGAGGTATCAGGAAAATTGACTTGGAAGCAAACTGAAGGGAAGCATCTCCATGTGGGCTCTTGTTTCCAATCAAGGAAAGATAACTTTCTAGATTTGAAATGAGCTACAGTGTGCATCTATGTTAGACCTCCCAGATTGGTTTGATAACAGAATATATTTTGCAACCATAATATACTGATGGGACACATTCAGCATTTGCACACTTGAACTAAAATAAAGACAAAAACTCTCAGAGTAGTTGCTGCCAGGAGCTGACTCTAACACAGAACCTTAAAATACCAAATTTAAAAGGCAATTTTATTTGCTAAAATCCAGCCATGAAGAAAACAACAAAAGTATGTTGTTAAAGTAATAAAAGCAAAGATGATAGATAGATAGATAGATAGATAGATAGATAGATAGATAGATAGATAGATAGATATGAGATGATAGAGATAGAGATGGAAACAATAGACAGAGATGACAGAGACAGAAAAAGAGAAGGATGGGGAGAGGGAGAGGAAGAGAGAGAGAGAGAGAGAGAGAGGAAGAAGGAGAGAAAGAATAGAGAGACACATAATCCAGACCAGCAGTCACAAATAGCTGGTATGCATCAAAAACTTATTTTTGCATAAATGTGCGAAGTCAACATTATATACTGAATCTTCTGGTAAACTTAATGATACTCTTTTTCAGGTTCATCATTTCTAAGCATAACATTACCTCATAGTAAAAGGACTCACTTTTAAACGTTGGCAGTCTTTTTACCTGCTTTCTGAAATACTCACTAGAGAAGGCAAATAGTCTGACAACGACAGACTATTTGTCTAGATTTCACAGACAAGGGATTACACAAGTGCACTTAGTTTGCTCCCGAGCGCCCTCTCTCTACCCAGGAGGAAGGGTGCAGCTTGGTGAGTCAGCTCCGATCCGAGCTCTTTCACAGCAGCCCCAGGAGGATAGTAAGCAAGAAAATTAACTTCTATCCAGTTGCCTTTTCTTTTCCATGGTGAGAAAACGTACAAATACAGGTGCTCTCAAATAAGAGAACCTTTAGTCTAATGTGCTTCCCCACAGAGAGGAACTTTTCTGCCTCCACAAGGGTTTCTGCTGCAAACGTTTGTGCTGCTACCACCATGACACAGTACGCTGCTTTTTTTTTTTTTTTTTTTTTTTTTTTTTTTTTTTTTTTTTTTTTTTTTTTTTTTGTCTTTTTGAGACAAGGTCTTACTATGCAGTTCAGGCTGGCCTTACGCTCACTTTGTAGCTCAGGCTAGTCTCGAACTCACAACAATCCTCCTGCCTCAGCCTCCTGAGTGCTGGGATTACAGCCATGTGCCACCACGCCCGGCTAGCACGCTGCTTTAAAGAGCACTTTTTCTATAAGGAAAAGAGGTGTACTTTAAAATAATTATAAAAAGCATACGAGAGTAAATACATAAAACAGTGATGCAGTCATTTATTATTATCAAGTATAATGCATTTTAGATTTGTATGCACTATACTTTTATAGAATTGGCAGCACAATAGGCTCATTTATACCAGCATCACTACAAACATGTATGATGACATCGTGTTTCAGTGTTGTAATGGCTATAGGAGCACGAGGTGAAAGAATGTTTTCAGAGCCATTATAATTCTATGCGACCAGCATTGAAATGTGAAAACTGAGTTTTCATGCTTTCTTCTTCTAGAATTATAATACTATAACTATGAGATTCCTTTATCATGTTTCACAAGTCCATTTTTTCATCTTTTATTCTTATACTTTATTTTGAGTAGTTTCTACTGCTCAAATTTCATTTTGATTTTTTCAAAGTTTTGATTTTGACTTTTTCTAGTCTGCTATCAGCCCCATTCTTTAACTGTAGCTCCATATGATTTTTAAAAATATGTTCTACCCCTTCATTATGTTTATGATTTTCTTTAAATCTTTGAATATATTAATTTTTGTGTTATCTTTGAATTTTGTTGTATCATTTCCTGTCCTGTCCTGATTCTTTTTATATTATGGATCACATTTCAGTTCTTTGCACGTATAATTATTTTTATTAGGTTTTGAACACTGAATCTTACGGAGTCAAATTTCTAGATATTTCTGTCTATTGTTGAAATTTGTTGTATCACTTTATTAAGTTACTGCAAGTTAAGTTACTTAAGACTTGTCCTCAAGTTTTATTTGTATAGCTATAGGGAAGCCCCTATCACAGGGCTACTGTAGTCAACTGTCTATACATGGTCACTTGAATCCTTTGTGAAACACCAAGAAATTCAAGTTCACCTTATTTTGGATGATGCATTCAAGTGTCTTCCAAACCAATGCCTACTTGTGACACATTTCCAGTTCTTTATATTCTCTCAAAATTCACCCTATAAACATAGATTTCAGTATTCAACAATTAATTTAAGGACAACCTATTCATATTTATAGTGTTCTTGGTTAAGCCACTTTCATTTTCTTTACTACTCCAGCCACTTCAGGGGGCCTGCCCATTAGCTCAGATGTTTAAGTGCCTGCTTAGGCAAAGGCAGTCAGGCTCAGGATACTGTGGTTCAATCCCCAGATTCTCATGCTTTACCAGACCTGCCCTTCAGACATCCTAAGCCAGACAAAAAAAATCCTTCTGGACTACTCTAGCCACTTCAGCTTTCCCCATCTCCAAACTCTCTCTCCTTAGTTCAAGGAGAACACCATGCTCACCTCAAGATCTCCTCCCAAAGCATAGACTAGAAAAAGCCTCAGGGTGAGGCCCAGTCTTGTCGCTTCCCTCAGGGATTACCTTGCCTGTTACCTCTATCTAGTTGTTTCATGTATTTTGTTGAGTGTTTTAGCTGCAGTGAAAGAGAAAGTCTGATATCAGTTGCTCCACAAAGTTGAGAAACAGAAGTCTATATTGTATTTCATATGAAGAAAATATCCAGTGTTTTCAATAATTAATATACATGAAAGCTACTGGGAGGATTCAAACCTTTGACAGTGGTTCCTTGGGTTTCCACTTTTATTATTATTTTTTTTAAATTGTTTTTTTTTTTTTTTTGCACAGGGTTGCTCAGACTCGTAGTGGTCCTCCTTATTTCTGCCTTCCTAGTGCTGGGATTACAGGCATGCGCCACCATGCCCAGACTCCATCACCAGCTCAGGGTGTCTGGGGGTGGGGCCAGTGCAACATGTGGTACCAGGAATCAAACCCTGGCCCCCTACGCTTATAAGCAAGCACTTAGTCTGCTGAGCTATACCACTGGCCATTAGGTTTCCACTTTGAATTTTATTGTTGCATTTTTTGCTATAGTACTTCAATCCTTTTATCTAGATTTTTATGCTTATTTAGAACCCACTATTGCCTTTTTTAGCAATTGAAATATTTCCACTTATTTCACTTCTGTTCATATTAAACCCTTTGGGTAGAATTAGAACAATTTTTAATATGATATCATTGAATCACAGTGATAGGTTCATGATCATCTAGCAGTAAATTGTCCCCTGGGGGATGTTAGCTTTTGTTAATCTTACAGCATCAAGATAGAGTCACTGGAGGCCTCTAGGAACACTTATCAGCACCCTCTAATTTTACTCATGAGGAAAATGTTATGGGATAGTTCAGTAACTCATGTCAAAATACCTAGCTGATGAGCTGCATGATGAGTGCCCACATTTCTCCACCTACATTCAGTTTGGTTGCATTTTGGTTCATGTTTTTTCTACTTCACATTGCCTTCCCCATCAGAAATGGAATTTTTCAATAGGTTTTTCAGCTATTTTACTTGTTTATTAATGTCAACAAGAACAAAATTGCTTTTTCTAATTTTTTTCATTTCTGAACTTTTTGTATCTTTTTGTTATGGAAATCTTTTCTGTGCTTCAGTAAATCAAAAGACGCCCGATTCCAGCTAAATCATTGTGCGCCTCCTGCTGGAACGAAGAATAACTACAGTCAGTAGATAAGGCATTCAATGAATTGGTCCATTTGGGAGAGAAGTGCCAAACAAATACTCTGAAAAACACCCGGTGCATCGTACACAGCACTAGTCTTCGTATGTTAGGTCAAGAATCTTTGTTGCTCTTCTGTGGCATAGATAAGCAATGTAACCTTGTGTCAAAAAGCACTGGGGCCCAGTGGTAAATCGGTTGCCTTGTTTGGCCCCGAGTTTAATCCCCAGCAACAAAAATTAACAAAAACCACATTTTCAGAATACCATCAAATATGAGAAATATACAAGGCACTTGCTCAAGACAGATCTTCCGTGTTCATGTCACTGGTGTTTTCTCACACTAGAGAATAATAACTCACTAAGACATGAGTGCAACCCAAGTAC
Source organism: Ctenomys sociabilis (assembly GCA_004027165.1). Classification (NCBI taxonomy): domain Eukaryota; kingdom Metazoa; phylum Chordata; class Mammalia; order Rodentia; family Ctenomyidae; genus Ctenomys; species Ctenomys sociabilis. Next base: position 13,920 of record PVKA01014211.1, read on the forward strand.
TGACCCAACCCACCTCACTGGTGATATCTGACACTTCTGGGAAGGTTCCTCAGACACCAGACCTGCCTCGTGGCTCCTGGCTTATGCTTCCCACTACAACCCCCAGTGCACACGGTTCCTTTCTTTGCTTATTAATACCAGTTATGCCTGTATCCATGTGTGTATACATTTTTTTAACACTGCAGATAGTTTAAACTATTTTCAAGTCACACATTAAGGAGAAAAAAAAATAAATTCCATAAGAACTCAAATGGCACAAAATCCTGTTATGTTCATAATTAGTTTCAAACTCATTTTTAAAAGTCATCAATTACAGGAAACTATTAAGTATCCCCACAAAGAAATCCTTCAATATTCGGGTTGAAGGGGTATTATTGTTAAATGACTTAAAAATGGTGCTCAGGCCAGGCGTGGTGGCGCAGGCCTGTAATCCCAGCACTCGGGAGGCTGAGGCAGGAGGATTGTTGTGAGTTCGAGACCAGCCTGAGCTACAAAGTGAGCTTAAGGCCAGCCTGAGCTGCATAGTGAGACCCTGCCTCAAAAGAAAAAAAAAAATGGTGCTCACTAGTCTACAAGGTTATACAGGGAAGAGTAAATATTTTATTAAGCCTCCTAGAATTACCTATTGACTATCTTCCCCTACTTTCCCTATAACTGCATGGCATTGCTAATAAAATAAATCAAAGTGATACGCATGTGTTTATAGCATTACGTCTTAATGTCTTAGCTGAACCTGAAAACAAAGATGCAGCCCCTTATTTTGTACAATTACCATCGAACTAAGCTTTATTATGAGTTGGAGGAAGAAAAAATATTTGTAGAGCAGCAGATAATATCAAATAACATTACTGAGCACTTGCAAGTCAGGCACTGTGCTAAACACTTGTACTTTATTTCTCCTTTTTCTTTAATAAGGAAACCAAAACATGGGGGAGGGTAACAACCTACCCAACACTACAGAGCAGCAGCAATCTGTGCTCCGAATAGCTCCTTCTGGCCGCCACACTTTCAGCAAGGACAGTGCTCTGCTGAATGTAAAGACAGGCTTGTGCCAGGGCCCTGAGTGGTGGGAGGCTCTAGACAATAAGGTGCAATAGGAGACAGATTAAGCAGCCCAAAGGACAGCAGTTCAGTTCATGCATATTGGTTACTGTTTGCACATTTTTCTCTCACAAAAGAAGATATATTTGAATGCAGACAGGAGTCGTTTTTTAAATAAATTTTCTACATATAAAAGGGTAAATTAGTTGTAAATTTTAATATATTTATTTTGGTAACAGTATTTGAGGATTATAATAGATTTTAGTGTCAAGACAGCTGAGAAAATTAACTAAAAGAATTGTTAGGACTGTATAAATAACTGCGCATTTACAGGTTCTGCTCCCTGACCTATCGATAAATACCTTGAGGGATCTGGCATGAACCCTGCCATGTAAGTATGATGCTGACACTGATCCTGACATGCTGACTAGATCTGGTCACCAGTGGGAAGTGCCTTGTACCTGGGGCGCTTAGGTGGAGCTGCCTACTCTTGTGTTGCATGCAGACCCTGGTCCCTTGCTGACAGTGTGCAGCCAACACGTGAGGAACAGAGATGGGGCTTCTGCACGGAAATGAGCCCTCTAGAGTCCCCAGCACTAGGGGCAGAGGCATTGGGAGTGCCTTCTGTGCCCCCTGGCGATGAAGATGCAGTGGAGTTCTCCTCTTGATTTGTGGGACTAAGGGCCATTCAATGGACACAATCTTATTTGCTTCTGAGTGACCATGGCAAAATAAACCACTGCATCCATTAATGATAAAGAAAAAGCAGCAGAACAATTGGAAAAACAAGCCAGGTATGATTGCATCCACCAGTATCTGTAGTGCTCTGGAAGGCAGAGACAGGAGGATCACAAGTAGAAGTCTAGCCAGGGCAAGTTAATGACAGTGAAACCCTGAAGGGAGGGGAGGGGAGGTGAAGAGAGGGAAGAGAGAAGAGAGGTGGGGGGAGAAAAAGAAAGAAAGGTGGGGATGTAGCTTAGCGCCATGCACAAAGAAAGGAAAAATACTAATTGTGATATAATTTTGGGCTTTGGACTCAAAAAACTAGAATTTTGAAACAACCACTTAAACATTTATAGCTCTTGGTTAAGTTAAAATCTGTTTCCCTGAGTATTAGTCAGACAAATAATATTTATTTTCCAGGGCTGTTGTAAGGAATACAGATATAAAATGGGCTGTAAAACAGTGTCTTAGACATAGGAATTAAATAAAGATAGGTAGAAATTATAAAACATATAATTTATAATTATGGCACTAACTTGCAAATAACTAGTGATAACAGTTGTAATCAACTGATTACAGTCTGTAACAGAAGGCTCTCACAACCGTAGGATAATTCTGATGAGCATTCATCAAGTTGTTTTACAAATTAAACTTATATGGCATGAAGTGAATTAAACTTTTACTGACCAAGAGAATACGTTCTGCCTAATCTGTGTTCTTGGCTATAAACCTGAGTCAGCATCTGTTACTGGCAGAACTGGCTGCCAAATAGGAATTTTTCAGTTGAGTCAATGTCTTCCTTGTTATTCAAACCTGAGTTGTGGTGACTCTGCCATATTCATCTTGGAACAATGGTGACCAACCTTTCTGTGACTTCCTGTTGCAGCTTTGTTTGTGCTTTAGTCAAAATGGTCTGACTTCAAGTTTAATATAGCACATCAAAAATATACCCAAAGCCTTTGGAGAACATCTGATGCTGATCATTAAGTAACCACTCTGCAGCTCGCAGTGCCCAGAAATAGCATTTTGGATCTTATTACCTAGAGGGATTAAAAGAAAACTGTATATCAAAACATCTCTCAGGGTTTAAAAAAAAACAAGAGGTTTGTGCAGTTTTCAATGACCTAAAATTCCCTCAAATAAAACTGAACAAGATCAAAGTTTTGGCCCAGGAGTTTTGAATATCAGATGAATTGCCCCAGTTGGGTTAGCTTGATTATTCTTCTTTAGCCTGGACATTTCTCTCTTTCACCTTGTGCTATTAATGGAGAAATTAATCTTTAAAGTTCCAACGGCTCAGCATTTTCAATTATTCATTTCAGCTAAGGAATTTTTTTAAGTAAACCTCAGTGTTCTCAGTTACAATAAGCCTATTGGCAGACACTAATACCCAATTTAACTGCCACCTCCAAAAAGCAACTTTTCCATAGAAATTTTTTCTGAGGATTTAAAATATCCCTTCTACTGCTTATTTCCTTTCTTAAAAATCCAAACTCATAATCAGCTTAAAGTATAAAAATTGTTTAATAAGCATTTTAACACTGGTTTTCCTAAAGAGCATGCTCAGAAGGGAAAGAAGTAGGAATGGGCAAAGGGTGCAAAAGAACCAGGACTACATACAGTGCTCCCTCTGCATGCAAGGGGTTGGGCTCCAGGAGCCTTGCAAAACCCAAAATTGGCAGATGCCAATCTCTGGTATAGAATGAGGTAGTGCTCACTTATAATCTGTACACATCATCCTATGCACTTTTTAAAACATATTTTTATTTTTAATTGACACTTAGCAAGTGCACATATTTATGGATTCCACTGTGACATTTCAATGCATGTATATGATGTATAAAGCAATTGGTATATCCATCAACTCAGGCACTTATCATTTCTCTGTAGTGGGATGTCCAAAGACTTTCTATTAGCTATTGGGAAATACTCAATTCATTGCTATCAATCATAGTTATGCTACTGGCCCAGAGAAGGTGAGAAGTCTTTCCTTTTCTCCAGCTTTACTTCTGAGCCCCATAACTATTGTTTCAATCCATGCCTCTGGAAACCATATACTTAATTCATCTGTACATTTCTTACAATACAATGTAAGCACAACAGTCTACTGTTATACTCCACTGTTGGGGGAATAATGAACAAAAATATTTGTACATGTGCAATAAAGATACAATATTTTTTCAGTCTGTTAAATTGACTGTACCATTTTTATAGAACAAGATCTACAAGACTATGATCTAAAATACGCTATATTGGCATTCCTGTTCTAGTTTTTTTACCAGGTTACACCTTAGTGCATCATGGTGCTTTAACTTAAAAATAAAGTAAGATGCCTTCTTGCTCATAACATCTCCTTCTGAGGTCCATCTGACACTTCTTTGTTTTTACTGAATAATTCATTCTGCTAATTGTCATTCTTCCTTGATGAAACCCTGAAGCTCTATGAACCACTAGCTATCACTAGCACAGGACGTCCAGATGCAGGAAAGCTTTTGGTGAAGACATTGTTTCTGCCAATAAAACTCTATTGACTTAGATAAGATAAGGCTGTTAAATTTTCTCCTTAATAAACTGTAAGTGCAATCTTCATTTTAAGGAGATAGACGATTGTTAAATGAAGACAAGGTGATTATTACTTACCTTATGCTATCTGTATTTGTTCATACTTGTATTGATTCTAAGCAATATCATCCAAAAATGAGATCTTTCAGAAACAAGCAAGAGTCTAGTTTTTAAATGTCCTTATAGTGGTGAATGATTATAAATTGAATGTGTTTTATTACTTCCTCAGAATTTACTTAGAAAAAGGTACTGGTAATTGATAAGTCAAGAAATTTCCAATTTAAAATTTCCTTTTGCGAACTGCCCAATTGCTCTGGAATTCTTATAATGTGAACAGGTTCATTTTTAGTTATAATTCACCTGAGTAGGAAGCACAGTACAAAGGAATTCAAGCTCTAAACATGCATGTCTCAATTCCAGGTCTGGGAAGAAATAAGATGATTGGAATTTTTTTTTTTATCTTTGGTACAGATTTACACTAGCTTTAATCTTCATAATGCCACTTCTCATTCAGCTCCACATTAAATGGCACCAATCCACAGCCGCTTTCCCTAATCCTCTTGACTGTTCCCACCTCATTACTTGCTGATACATAATCCTACTTCTTTCCTGCATAGCATTTGTCACAGCATGTAAGTGTTGGAATTTGTTTACCTAATGTTTTAACCTAGTAAACTCCTGAGAGCAGGAGAGTTATCAGCTTCTTAATTTCCGCATCTCTAGGGCCATTTCTGTGAGGATTAAATGGGTTTCTATTTGAATGTTATTAGGTTGAAAGAATTAGGAAAAAAATTATAAAGTTCTCTGCTACCTATTCAATCCCTTTGATCTGTATCGCTATATGGGATCTTTATTTCAGATTCTTCTTTATCCAAAGGACAGTCAGCATGCTTCCTCCTGTCAGTTGTTTGGAATTCCCTTTGTCCCTGATCATCAGTTAATTAATGTTCATGTTAGAAATCTAGGCCATATAAAGACAATTTAAAACATTACCAATCTTCCCAGTTTGCCCAAGATTTGAATGTCATTAGCACTAGTTACCTGTCTCCCTGGTAGATGATCATGGACTATGAGACACTATTCATAAGGTCCTTGCCAAGCCCTGCTTCCTTGTTCCTTTCTCTCTCAGAGGAGTTACTACTAAATGAACCCTTGGATTTCTGATTCTACTTCCACCTCTGCTTCCAGAGGGCCCAACCAATAGAAAACTTTTCCTAGCTTTTATTATTTTATGTTTTAAATAGAAAAACAATACAAATGATACGAAATTTCAAGATAATTGGAGAATAGCAATTGTTAATACATTGCATATTGTTATCTTCAGAGTAGTTGCTCAGATTGAGATATAATCATGAAAAATTGATCAAATAAGCACAAACCTTTCTTTTCAATAAACTAAGAAAAATTAGTAGTACAATTATCTTATTATGTATCTATGTATATGTGTTTTTCTCCTTATGCCTTCCTTCTTTTCCTCCTTTCATTCAGTTGCACTTTCCTTCTGAACAATTTCTACCCATTTCTCAATGTCTGTGTACATTTTGGATATTATTTACTCTTTCAGGTTCTTAAGCTACGAAGACACATGACATGCAATATCTACATGTCAAATATGTATTTGGATTTGGATTTGAAAGAGAATGCCTTCTGGTAATTTATTCTTTTCAGAACTGGGGATTGAACTCAGGATCTGGCACCTACCAGGGAAGTGCTTATTCCACTGAGCCATCTCCCCAGCTGCCTTTCAAATATGCATTAGATTTATTTCACTTATGAGTATAGTCTCAAGTTGTACCCATTTACCTATAGAAGTCTCAAGGTTATCTTTTTTTTTTTTTTTTTGTCTTTTTGAGACAGGGTTTCACTATGCAGTTCAGACTGGCCTTAACCTCACTTTGTAGCTCACGTTGGTCTCAAGCTCACAACAATCCTCTTGCCTCAGCCTCCCTAGTGCAAGTTTATCCTTCTTTATAGCTGAGTAGTACTCTATTGTATGAAAATACCATATCTTTTTTATCTATTCCACAGCTGATGGGCATTTGGGTTGTTTCCAAATTATGGCTATAACAGATTGTGCTGGTATAAACATGGACATACATATATCACTATGGTATGCTGTATTTCACTCTTCCTGGAATATATACCCAGAAAGAAAATAGCTGGGTTGATTGGGACATCTAATCCTAGTTTTTTGAGAAATCTACACACTGATTTCCACAGTAGTTATACCAGTCTACACTCATGCCAACAACAGAGAAGGGTTCCTTGCTCCCCACAGCACCTCCAGCATTTGTTATTGGTTGATTTCTTGATGATAGTCATTCTTTCTAGGGTGAGATACAATCTGTGTTGTTTGAATTTGCATCTCTTGAATGACTAATAATTTTGAACAGTCTATATTTTTTTTATCTGAGAAGTACATATTCATCTCAGATGATCATTTTTGGATTGGATCTTTGAATCTAAGATTTTTTTCCAATTGTTTGCATGTTCTTGATTGAAGAACAACTGGCTAAAATTCTTTGTGACTCTGTGGATTGTCTTTTCACTGTGTTGATTTCATTTGATGTACAAAAGCTTTTAATAATATGACATACCAATCATTATCTTAGAAGTGTTTCTCAGTTTGAGTTTTGTTCATGAAGTCTCCACTTAACCCCTATGTCTTCAAGATTTCTATTTTCTTTCTTTTTCAGTAGATTTAGCGCTTGTTTTAATATTTAGATCTCTAATCCATTTTAACTTTAGTGTATCCGACCCATGATAGACACAGGCCTTTGGCATGTGGAAAGCCAGTATTTCCAGCAGCATTTATTAGCAAGGCTACTTTTCTTCCAGAAACATGTTTGGCCCCTTTGTCAAAGATAAGGTGGCTGGGTGTGTTTATAGTTGTATCTGTATTTTCTAATTTGTTCCACTGATCACCAAGTCTGTTTTTTTCCTCCAATGCCATACTTATTTTATTATAGTAGCTTTGTAGTATAATTTCAAGTCAGGGATTTTGATGTTTCCTACCTTGCTTTTGTTGCCCAGAATTGCTTTTGCTATTTTAGATTTCTTCTGGTTTCAAATTAAGTTTTAGAATGTTTTCTCCTGTTCTGTGAGGTATGCTAGTAGTATTTTGATTGGTATTTTATTTAATCTGTGTAAGAATTTTGGGAATATGGCCATTTTCACTGTGTTGGCTGATCCTATCCATTAGAGAGAATATATTTCCATTTTCTGCTATCTTCTTTAATCACCTTTCTCAGAGTACTGTAATTTTGCTGCATTCCTAAGTATTTTATTTTTTTTGAATGTTATTGTGAAAGTTATGGTTTTTCTAATTTCTCTCTCAGTGAGTTTGTTGTGTGTTCACATATACTACTGAATTTGGTTATTAAACCTAAAGGTCTTTTGGTGGAACTCTGAGTCTTCTGTGTAGAATATCATTTCATCTGCAAATAATAATAATTTCACTTCTTTCTTTTCCATACTTATTCCTTTTATTTCTCTCTGGTGTAATTGCTCTGGATAATGTTTCCAGAACTATATTGAATAGGAGTGGTGATAGAAGATATCTTGTCTTGTTTCCTGAATTTAGAGTTAAAGCTTTCAGTTCTTGTCCATTTAGTATGATGTTGGCTGTTGGTTTGTCATAGATGGGTCTTATCAGATTGAGGTAAAGACCATCAATTCCAATTTTCTATAGGGTTTTTATTATGAATAAAAGAACTTTGTCTGCATTTATTGAGATAGTCATGTATTTTGGTCTTTGGCCCTGGTGCCATGGCATATTACATTTATTGATTTTTATGGATTTGAACCATCCATGCATTCCTGGGATGAATCCCATTTGGTTCTAGCATATAACTTTCTTGATGCTATGTTATTTGTATTTTGTTTGCTAGTGTTTTATTGAGGATTTTTACACCTGTGTTCATTTTGGAGATTTGCCTAAACTTCTCATTTTTGATTGTCTTCTCTGATTTTGGTATCAGGATAAGGCTTATTTCAGGAATGAGTTAGAGAGTTTGCTTTTCTTTTAATTTCACTGAAGAGTTCCAGAAAGAGAAATACTAAGTACTCTCTAAATTCCTTGTAAAATTCATCAGTGAAACCATCAGGACCTGGTCTTTTCTTTGTTGGTAAATTTTTAATTACACTGTCAATCTGATTAACTGATGCTGTGTTATTCAGAAATTTTATATCTTTTTTATTCTGATTTGGTAATTCATATATATCTAAAAATCTGTCCATGCTTTCTGTGTCTTCCATTCTATGAGAGTAAAGATTTTTAAGGTATGTATTCATGATGATCTATATTTCCACAGGATCTGTAATGACTTCAACTTTTTCTTTCCTCAATGCATGAATTTGTTTTTTCTTTCCTTTTTTTGATAAGGTTCACTGAGGGTTTATCAATTTTGTTTATTCTTTCAAAGCACAACTCTTTCCTGACTTTTTATTAATTCTTTGTATTGTTTTCTTAGTCTAAATGAATTAATTTGTTCTGTTCTTTATAATTTCCAGTCTTCTTTGATCTTTGGATTTGACTTGCTCTTTTGCTAGAAGCTTGAGATGAAATATTAGGCTGTTTATTTGTGCTTGCTGTTTTCCTGTTGTGAGAATTCACCATCATAGTTTTCCTTCTTAGCATTACTGTCATTGTGTCCAATAAGTTCTGGTATATTGTAGCTACATTCTCATTTAGCTTTAGATACCTTTTAATTTCTTCTTTAATTTTGTCTGGAACCTATTTGTTCACTAGGAGGGTGTTATCTATTTTCCATATGCTTATGGATTTTTTTAATCATTTGGTTTTTATTTATTTATTTGATACAGAGTCTCACTATGCAATTCAGACTTGTAGTGATCTTCCTGTGCCACCACACCCAGTTTCAGTGGCAAGCTTGGCACAGGGCCAGCACAGCATGCAGTACTAGGAATCAAATCCAGGTTTTTCTGCTTACCAGGCAGGTGCTTAGACCACTGAGCTATCTCCCTGGTCCATTTATAGAGTTATTATTATTATTTTTTTTGTCATTAGTTTCCAATTTCATTATACTATGGTTAGATCATATACATGAAATAATTCAATTCCTTTGCTTTTACTTAAGCATGTCTTCTGTGTTAGTATATGCTCTATTTTAGAGAATGTCCCATATTCAGCTGAAACTTATATTCTGTTTATGTGGAGAGAACACTCTGAAAACATCTGATAAGTCCATTTGTTCACCGGTGTGGTTCAGGGTTGGCCAAATAGCTCAGTGGATTAAAGGGGGGTTCGATACCCAGGCCTGCTGTTCCAGCCTGTCCCCACCCCCAGGGTGTGCTGAGATGGCAATTGAGACTGAGCATGGTGGCATGCACCTATAATCCCAGCTCTTGGAAGGCTGTAAACAGGCAGATCACTACAAGTCCGATTTAGTAGTAAGATTCTGAACACCCTTTAGACCCTTTCCTAAAATACAAAAACAACATTGGGGGTCTGGGGAGATAGCTCAATAGAATAAGTGCCTGCCTGGCAAATGCAAAGTCCTGAATTCAATCATCAATATTGCAAAAAAAAAAGAATGTATTTCACAGGTGTGGTTCAGTTCTGGTGCTGAGGACCAAAGTCAGGGCTTCCAGCATGCTAGGCAGGTTTTCTACCACTGAGTTAAATTCCTAGCCCCAGTGATGTTATTTCTCTTCTGAGTGTTTGTCTAGTTGATCTGTTTGTGACAATGGCGTATTAAGGTCGCCCATTACAATTGTTTGATTTTTTCATATCTATTAATAATTGCCTTATATAGTTGTATGCTTCCATATTTGGTTCATACATATTTATGATTATTTGAAGATCACATTGTGTATGAACAAATAGGTGTCCCTGTTTTTAGGGTTCTTGGGAAACTGTATAGATTATTTTTTAACTTTTGACTTTTAGTCTAAGAATTCCTTCATCAGTTAAAAATGTTTCTTATATACAGCATATTGTTGGCTCTTGCTTTCAGATCTATTCTACCTGTCTGTTCTTTTGATTGGTGAGTTGAGGGACATTTCATTATTTTAATAGCAGTACTTGGATTAGAGATTGAACTGAACAGGTATTTCTTAACTTTGTTTGCCTTAGAAATGTCTCCTCTGTAAAATGGTTAACTTTTTGTGCTGAGCTCTTGTCTATTTGTATAAGTTCATGTTTAAAAAAATCCTCTTGTGTTGTTTCCAGTTTTTGATGTATAGAAGATTCTATTCTGCTCTATAATCAAATGATGATAAATAAGCTTCATAATTTGTATTTGTTCTAATGGGCAAGAGAGCCCTTTCTCTTCCAGAGATCAGTCACTTCCAATCTCTATTTGTTAAGAATTTATATGTTCTACATCCAGAATAAATTTGACATACTGTGTGAGATGAAAATCTAAATCTCTAATGTACAGGACTACAAGATAAATCCTGAAGGGACTTCACTGACCTCATAAGAAACATAAAGTACATGTGTTGGTATATAAGTCTTGCTCTATCTAGGTCTTAACCATCCAGCAGAAAAGTATAAAAATAAAGTATACATCGCGGGGCCATAATAATAAGTTGAGCTGTAAATGGCTATGGTTGATAACTTCTTCGGATACCTCACTATTGTTGTGGAATGCTGGACTGTGTTGGATTGTGTTGTTGAGTTCAAGCACCTAAATTAGTTGAATGAGAATGGAGTGCCCACCTTTGACAGGTGCAGACAAAGGAAGGGGTATAGAAAGGAAAAATCATGATGTGTGTGTATGGACAGTACAGTTGGGATAGATAACGCTGTGCTTCTACATAATTCTATGAGAGGCAAGATTTGCACTGATGGTGGTTGGATAGGATATTATGTCGGCTTCTAGTACTATGGTCATCCACTAGGAAAATAATTATTGAATTTTTGATATAATTCAGGTATAAAAATTAACAACTACACTTAATTTACTGATAAGAGACATCTGCTATAATAATGTAAGTATAATATCATGTATACACCTTGTATGATACCAAAACAGTATGAAAACAGTTTGCAAAGTATTAATTTATCGAATCTGTCTTGTTAAGGTGTCTTAAAACTGTCTGATTGATATTTGTACTTCAATAAAATAAAAAGTAAATTAATAAAAAAAATGAAAATCTAAAGCTCCTTTTCTATCTTACCATACCTCTCACGACCATTTAGTGGACAAACTTACCCTGATTGGTTTGTCAAGTCTTCCAATATTATTTATTACAATTTTGTATATGTTGGGTTCTTTTCCTACTATGTGAGTCTTGTTGTTTTGTGAGACCCAATGTCCTCAATCACTGCTGTTTTACTATGGGTTTTAATAGTTGCTATGTTGAATCTCAATCAATAAATTTTTTAAGTTTCTGTACCTTTTCTTAAGTGCAGTTATGGCATTTTCATTTGTGTTCACATGGTCACTTCATCTTTCTTCTACTGTCCCAACATTGGGAAATTTATCATTGTTAAGGCTAGTGTCAAAAATAATAGAGAGAAGCTCATAAAGTCTCTCCATAAATGAGGAAAAATTGATTTGTGAAGCAGAGCTGTTTAAAACATGATACAAATGTTCAGAATTATCTCATTAGCAGGGCCAGCCAGATAGCTCAATGGACTAAAGTGCCTGCTTAGGCAGAGCACAGTGGCCAGGGTTCGATTTCTGGTGTGCCGTGCTGGCCCTTCCTGTGGGCTGACTGAGACTGGACATGGTAGCACCCGCCTGTAATCCCAGTACCTGGGAGGCTAAAAGCAGGAGAGTTCACTACATAGTGAAACCCTGTAGACCCTGTACTACATACATTAAAAAAATATATCTCATTAGCTTTCATAGCAATTTTATGGTGAAGTTAGTGGTCAACAGCATCACCCATTCTTGGACAAAGGAATAGTCACTATATACGGACAGAAAAGTGAATGGAATCAGAAGTCTTTGCATAACTGCAATTCCAGCTAGTCAGGAGGATGAGGCAGGAGGATATCAAGTATGAGAACAGCCATTTATCAAGGTATTGTCTTAAAAATAAAAGAATGCCTCGGATGTAACTGAGTGATAGCATACTTGCTAGTAAGTATGAGGCCCTGGGTTCAGTCTCCAGTACAAAAGCATTTAAAAGGAGAATGGGAAAGAAAATCCTGGACAAGACTTGTTTGGTTATCTCTGTTGTCTCTAGCATTATCTTTTCAATGATCCTGGCCAAAGGAGGAGAAATAGCAAGGTGAGTAGTGATGCCAGTCAGCAGCCACTGTAGGGCTTTTGCTTGATCATTAATAGGATTAATATTATTCAGGAAAGGATCTTAGAATTCCTTTGTAACAACAATCATCTCATGGGCTAACTGTAACTGTACTAGTTCACCTTAGCTACCAGTTTCATTTACAGTATAACACTTCACAGTATAACAAGGATCTGCTGACACTAGATTGCTGTACTTCTATGTCAAGAGATGAAACATGATTTCTCTCTCTGTCTCTCTGTTTCTGTCACTTTGTCTCTCTTCTGTTGCTTCTGTGTCACTGGAGTGAGTTGAAAATAAGTATCTTCTCAATGTACTTGGATAAAGAGAAAAAGGGAAAATAACTCTTTAATGGACAATAAACCCAACAAAAGCAGAAATAAACATGTAGGTGAGTCCTGTAAAGTGAAATAGAAAAGAACAAAAGATACTATTAGGGTTCAAGAGGAATAGAAACAATAGGAGAGAATAGATAAAATAAGGGCAATCTACCATGGGAATTGGCTTATTCTGATGTAGCAGCCAACAGGTCCTACCATCTGCTGTGTGTAACTGGCGTACCAGGAAAGCTGCTGGTGTTATTTAGTCCAAGGCCGAAGATCTGAGAATCAGTGATACCAATAGGATGACTGCTAATCTAAGTGTGATGGCCTTACTAATAAGGGATCCAATGTCTGAGAGCAGGAGCAGATGATGCCCCAGCTCAACAAGAAAAAGGGAATTCGCTCTCTATGTAATTTTATGCGAGGTCCTTGGTGTATTGAAGAAACCCTCCACATCCAGTAGGGAGGTCTTTACTTAGTCCACAGATTGGAGTGGTGTTCTGTTCCAGCAACATCTCCCAGAAACATTAGAAATGGTATTTTCTGAGCTGTCTGAGCATCCCTAGCCCAGCCAAGTTAACAAAGAAACTAAGGCATCATGCTGTGAGGGGGGGACAGTTTTCCTTTCTACCAGCAATCTTTCCAGTACCTGAAGCAACCCCAATTTCAAAGAGAAACCTGAAGGGAGTACTCAAAGATGTTCCTGTTATGGTTAGCATCCCCCTGGGCTGTTCAGAACAGGCAAGTCACCAACCATTTCCTGCATGGGTCCAGTCAGGGCCCCTGGAAACCTCCAGATGAGATTAAGAATTCAAAGGATCTGTATGTGGAGAGGGAAGAGAAATCAGACTTCGAAAGACAGGTCGGCAGTGGTGCATCTCTAATACTGGAAAACTAGCTTGACTCCTAGAAATAATGAGGCAGCGTCTTGGCTGTCTGACTGGATGATAAAATTCTGGTCAACAAACAAATCATCTGAAAACAATGGTTATTATAAATACCGCTTGGAGTAGGGAAGGCATAGTCATCTCCTGTAAAGGAAATCTTTTTCAAACTGTAAGTCATGACATTATAGAAAAGGCAAACGAGCCATGGATCTGTGGTTGCACACACCCAGATCTGAATCTGTTACCTTAGAGCTCTGGGACAATAGATTTCTTCATCTGTGAAGTGGAAATGTTAATGCTTCTTACTTCAGAGGCTTGTTGTAGAAATTAAATAAGATAGGCCTGTAAACCACATAGCCCCAAACCTGGCCCACTGTAAGTACTCCATAAACGATGGCTATTACCCTTGTTGTTATTTGTCATCATTTACTGAGGATCAGAAAGAGCAAGAGAGGTTTTCTAGTCTATCCTTCTGCTTCTAATTTGAATCACATTTACATACTTAGAAGAAACAAAATGAGTCCCTCTCCTATATTTAAGGGTACTTAAGGAAAGGAAAGTACATAATTTCCTATGGGAATTCTTTCTCACTCAGAAATGTTTTCTACTTTTTCCCAAAATGTCTCATGTTACAATTTACTCCTATTTCTTTTGGGCTGTGTTTCCTGAAAATGGAGGACAAGTTCAAACTCTCAAGGGATTATTCTTAATATAAATTATGTCTTGGTTTACCTTTGTCTTTTTCATTCCTCTCCACCCCACCCCAAACTCAGGACAAACTACTCCACCTCATTCTTTTCTCCGAGAAAACAAATAATAAGCTCATTATCCTTGGATTATAATTTATAGTAGATAAAAAATCTGAACACTAGGCAGTGATTCCCAGATCTGTTTTATAATAGATCAAGGAATTGCTCTCAACCAATAGGAATGTTCTCAAAGCTAAGCAACTTGGTGAAAAATGGATCAGGGGAGGGAAAAGTCAGAGTCTTTGAAGGCAACCAAGCTAACAATGGGGGACCAAGACCTGGCTGAGCAGAGGCAGGCAGGTTCTGATGAGGCACTCAATTTGTTTGAGGCACCTGTGTCTTAGTTCCTTTAAGGATGCCCTAAGCAAAATGTCTCAGATGGGGTAATTTATTTTAAAAACATATTTTTCCCTCAGAGTTCCACAGCCTAAGAAATCCAAGGTGGATGTCCTGGCAGATTCAGGGTCAGAAAGAACTTACCCTCAATTCCCATGATGGTAGCTTCTTCCTGTCCCCCACATGGAGGAAGGGCAAGAGAGCTGACGAGACCTTCAACAAAGGCACTAAGCCAACTCATGAAGGGGAGTACTCACAACCTCATATTTCTAAGACCCACCTCTGGGATTCAGTTTTAGTATAAATTTTGAAGGAAAATAAACATGCAACCTATAGCTGTCAGTTTGGTAGAACAATCACATAAATTAATATCTTCTGAGAAGTTATTAAAATGAAACAATAGAAAAGGAATCATTTTAATATTAAAAAACCTACAAAGAAAAAGGGCTTCATTTGAAAATAATGGGGTAAATCAAATTCCAGGAGGACTAAGAGCTGATAGTGATGAAGGAAAAAGAAAGTCTTGGTCTAGAGACAGAAGCAGAAATGTGTGTATGCATGTAGGTACTGGGGACGGGGCAGGAATGAAGCTGAAGAGAAAAGAAATCTGAAGAATGCAAGAGGCACAACACAGACATAACAAAAGATTACAGTATGTACCAGAAGAACTCACTTCTCCACTTCTCTTGAAGAATTCCTAATGTTTACCTTAAAATATATAGGTCTCCATATTTGAAAGTTTCTAACTGCTTGACACATGAATGAAAGAGGCTCATATCCACGTAGGTAACTGTGAACATGAAGAATAAAGAAAAGATCCTAAAATTTCCCAGACAAAGCAATTTACCTAATTATTTCAACATCAGTGTTACTCAGAGTAGCATCAGGTTCTTGGGATTTTATTTTGCTTCTTGATACAAGATCTCTTTTGCAACTCAGGCTGTTGGCAATAGGGAAGTTATGCATCTGTGAGGGCAAGGGACACAGGAGTAATCTCTACCTTCCAGATTAGTTTTGCTATGAACCTGAAACTGCTCTGAGAAATAAAGCCTATTTTTAATAAAGTTCTTGTATTTTTTATTTTCTTCCATAAAGGAATAATTGATTATGTTATCTAGTGGATTGTCTTCAGTGTTTTTTGTTTTTGCTTTTTTGGGTTTTTTATTTTAGGGAAAGGTCTACAGGTGTTCAGGGTCTCACTACTAGATCAGACTCATAGTGATCCACCTGTTTACAGCCTCCCAAGAGCTGGGATTATAGCCGCGAGCCACCATGCCCAGCCTCAGACAAAGTTTCCAACTCTTCTAGGTGAATATAAGAGTGTGATTACTGGCTCATATAGCAAGAATATGTTTAGTTTTATAAGACTGCCATACTATTTTCGAAAGTGGTTGTACCATCAATCAGTAACAAATGAAAGTCCTTTTCCTCCACATCCTTGTCAGCGTTTGGTGTTGTCGACATTCTAGATTTTGGCCATTCCTGTTGTTGTACCATGGTAAGACTGTAGTAACATGCAACTTCTAGAATCTATAACGAAGTCAGCGCTACATTACCTAGGTAAATATTCAAAATGTCAAAATCAATCTGATTGGGTTTGTGCAAGGTAAAAAGAAGTGAAGCCTTTGTTGGTACCCTTTGGCCAGGACTCTTTGGGATCACTCTCAAAGAACTTTAAAGGTCTCTTTGATGAAATAAATAAATCTTTTTTCTAATTTTTTGTATCTTGAATTAGAAAAGCAAAAGCTATGAGTTTGGATCTATCAGATTTGTATATTTAAAGCAGTGCGTGAATTTGCCCAAAAAGGATCTGGCTGTCCAACAGTCTGGGACACCAACACCAGCTCCGCTGCTGACTACAAATATAAACATCACTTGATCTACCTAACTTTGGATTCCTGGTAGGACGTGAAGAATCACATCTCTAAAATGAGCTATTGTTCAGAAATATGTTTAATAAATTTCAACTGTTGATATTAATCATAAAGTACACCATAAAATTGTGAAGTCAGATGGGGAGATAGCTCAGCAGTCTAAGCACTGGCCTGGCAAGCACAAGGTCCCTGGTTTGATTCCAAGTACCACATGCTTTACTAACTACCAACACTGAACATGGTTTTGTACACCTATAATCCTAGTGCTGGAGAGGCTGAGATAGGAGGATCACTATGAGTCTGAGTTGCATGGTGAGACTCTGTACCAACTAAATAAATAAATAATAAAAGTGTGAAATATTTTTCAAATCAAGATATAAAGTCACAATGAGAAAAATAAATCACACTGAAATACAACTGCACAACTATTAGAGTATAATAATCAAAAAGACAATAATGAGATTTAGCATATATGTGGAAAAATTATAACACTCAGCTACTACTGGTGACATTAGTCAGCCACTCTGGCAAACAAACTGGCAACTCATCAAAATGAAAACACATATTCACACAAATAGTGTACATGAATACTCATAGTACCATGAGTATGCACTATGAGTGCTAGTGGAAGCAACCCATATGTTCAGGAACTGATGAATGGACAAATAAAATGTGGTAGATTCACACAACAGAATATTATCAGGCAGTAAAAGGAAAAGAGTGCTAATACATGTAGGAGTGTGCATGATTCTTTACCCCTTTGAAGAAAATGAAAGAAGCCAGACATGAAAGAATATTAAGGGCAGGCAAACCTATAGAGACAGAAGATAGATTAGTCATTGTTGGGGTAGGGGAAAAGAGAATGACTACTAATTGATGCAGCATTCTTATAGTCCGATACAGTGCTTTGGGACTAGATAGCAGTGATAATTGTACAACTCGGTAAATATCTTAAAATCACTTTTTTAATATCAGAAATTAAACTCACAACCTTGCACTTGCCAGGCAGGATGTGTGCCATTGAATTATATCCCCAGCCCTAAAACCACTTTAAAGGGTGAATTGTATAATATGTTAACTATATCTCAGTGAGCTGCTATAAAATGCTTCATACTTTAAAAGTAAAATAAAATGGGAAGCTTGCTGATCTGTGGCCTCCCCCTGCACACACACACACACACACACACACACACACACACACATAGTAGCTGCCTGCCCTCTACAGACACAGTTGTGGAAGCCAGGCTAAGCTCTGGATAGCTTTGGGAGCCCTGGAGAGCACAAACCCAGACCCCAACCATGGGAGGAGCCTTACTGACCCACACCCTGCTCCACTACACTCAGCAGTGCTGAGCCCTGGAAAATTTTGCAAGCTTTGAAAAACGTCAAAAGGAAGGCACAAAAAAACAATCTCAGACCTCCAGCCCACAAAGAAAAAAATACAGGAGACAAGGACATAGAAGAACTTGGAAGTCACACACCTGAAGTTTCTGAAATGATAGCCCCTAAAATAAAGAAACAATTCCCTCAGGCTATATAAGAAGATCCAAAATAATCTCTCAGGTAAAAAATGATAATAATAATAATAATTAGATAATAATCATGAAAGAATTGCCTGGCACGTCTAAAGGAAATATACAAATATAAAAATAGATGAGAATTGAAAAATTATTGAAACATTGAATGAACAATACAGGAAAGAATTAGAATGCATGAAACAGATTCAAATAGATATACAAGAAAGTAAAAATTCTATTGAAATCTGGAAAAAACAGTTGAATGAAACTGAAGATAGGCTTTCAGACCTTGAGGACAGGACTGCAGCTGGAGATCACAAAAAACAGATCTCTTAAATAACAAGGAAACAGAAAATAGCAATTCAAAAGCTGCAAGTTAATGCAAAGAAAAACAATTTAAGACTAGCATGTGTCAATGAAACAGGAGGAGTCAACATAAATGACATAAAAACTCTTATTTGCAAAAGTAGTAGCAGAACATTTCCCAAGGATGGGACAAGAATCTGACATATAGTTAAGAGAGGCATATAGAACTCCAATTAGCTATAACCAAAACAAATCTACACCCAGACACATAATAATCAAGATTCCAGAAATTCAGTAAAAGAACAGAATACTATAAGCTGTTAAAGAAACAGATAGTCTATAATGGAAAGCCTATCAGAATCACAGCAGATTCAACACAATCCATCAAGTCAAGAAGAGTTTGGAATGAAATATTTCAGGGCTCAAAAGAAAAAAACTTTGAACCCAGACTGATGTACCCTGTAAAACTATCTATCAAAATTAATGGAAAAATAAGATACTTTCATGACAAAGAACAAATGAAGAAATTCATTACCACCAAGACATACCTACAAAGAGTACAGGCACATATTTTATAGAGACAAAAATTACTACAACTTCAAGAACAAAAATATAAAGGAAACACAAAGCAGAGTGAGCAATTAAACAGAGGGGAAAAGTAGAGAACCTACAGAAGAAAAATAACATGACAATAACCCAACATATCAGTTATAACCATCAATGTTAATGGCCTCAATTTACCAATTAAAACAAGCAGACTAGCAGAGTGGATAAAAAAAAACAAATCTAATAATGTACCATATACACAAAATATATTTAAAAGGAAATTCATAGCTTCTAAGTAAAAGGATGGAAAAGAAAACTCCATGCCACAGGAACCAAAAAAAAAGCAAGAGTACCTCTTCTGGTTGCCTAAACTAAGAATGATCACAAGAGATAAAAAGGTCATTACTTGTTAGGGGAAAGTTTCAAGGGGAAGAGATAAAAATTATTAATATATATGCATCCAATGTAGGAGCACCTCACTATATAAAACAGATTTTAATAGACATGAAAATCAAATAAGCAATTGAATAATGGGGGACTTTAACACCCCACTGTCACAAAGAGACAAAATCAATGAGGCAAAAATAAAAAATCAAAGGAATAAAGAACTAAACTAAACTTGTAAAGAAATGTACTTAGTAGACCTTTACAGAGTATTCCACCCAACAAGAAAAGAACATACATTCTTCTCAGCTGCACAGAGGTTGTTCTCCAAAATAGACCATATACGAACACACAGAACATGCTTAAGTAAATCCAAAGGAATTGAAATTGTCCTATGAATATTATGTGACCATAGTGCAGTAAAACTGGAAATTATTGACAAAGGAAATCACAAAAAAAACTCTATAAACACATGGAAAGTAACCCCTTCCTGAACAATCAGAGGGTCACAGATGAAATTAAACAGTATGTATAATGGAATAAAACTGCAGGTATAACTTCCTGGAGTCTGTAGGATACAATAAAAGCAGTCCCAAGAGGGAAATGCATAGTGGCAAATTCTCATATCAGGAAAACAGAATGAAACCAAATGAATAACTTTATGCTATGATTCAAACTTCTAGAAAAAGAAGAGCGAGCCAAGCCCAGAGTCCAAAGAAGGCAGGAAATTATAAAGATCAGAGCAGAAATTAAAGCATTAGAGAAAACAATACAAAGAATTAATGAATCAAAGAGTTGGTTCTTTAAAATAATAAAACTGATAAACCCCTTTGAAAGGGGAAAGTAAAAATTCAAATCTATGCAATAAGGAATGAAAAGAGTGAAATCACTACAGATCCTATAGCAATTCAGAAGATCATAAATACCTACTTTGAAAGTTTTTATTTTCACAGGCTGGAGATATGGACAGATTCCTAGATACATATGAATTACAAATCTGAATCAAGAGGATATAAAATTTCTGAATAATCCATTATTAGTCAATGAAACTCAGAAAGTAATTAAAAATTTACCAACAAAGGAAAGCCCAGGTCCTGATAGATTCAGTTCAATTCTGTAAGAAATTTAGAGAAGATTTATCACCAATTCTTCTCAAACTCTTCAATGAAATTGAAAGGAAAGAAATTTTCCCAACTCACTCCTGGAGGCAAGTAATACTCAGATGCCAAATCAGAGAAAGACCCAGCCAAAAAGAACTATATGCTAGTCTTCCTAATGAACATAGGTGCAAAAATCTTCAATAAAATACAAGCAAATCTCTTCAAAAGAAATTACTGAGCTGAGGAGAAGGACAGGAGAGTAAGGTATATCTATGTATGTAAGCAGGATGGTTTGGACAACTGTACTGTGGATTTCTGCTGATATATGGAGAAGAGCAGTTAATCCTTAACTTGTTTCCTTTTTTTCAATTATTTTTCCTTTATCTATCTCTTTGCTTTCTTACATATTTTTTCTTTCTTCTTCCAATTTTGCATGCATATATTTGGTAGTATGAACAAGTAATCTGAAGACAACACTGCACTACAGCAAATATTGTGAAATTCGTATTATTTTGTTTAGTGAAATTCTGTATTATTTGTAATTTTTCTATTTTAATACTACTTTGTACTCTGTTTAACATTTTTTTTAATTTAAAATACTAGCAAACAAGGTAGCAAATCATCAAGAAGATTATGTACCAGTGGGATTCATTCCAGGAATGTAGTGATGGTTCAGTATATGCAAATCAACAGAGCCAAAGACAAAAATCACATGATCATCTCAATAGATGTAGAAAAAGTCTTGACGAAGGCCTGAACTCATGCATGATTTAAAAACTAACAAGAACTGAAAGGTTTCACTTTAAAATCAGGAACAAGAGAGTGATGTCTTCTATCACCATTCCTATTCAATATAATTCTGGAAACATTTCTTGTTTAATTGGATGAGAGAGAAATGAATAAATATTGAAAAGGATGAACTAAAATTATCACTATTTGCAAATGAAATGATATTCTACATAGTATACCCCAAAACTCCACCAAAAGACTCATAAGCTCAATAATGAAATTCAGCAGCATAGCAGGATAGAAAGTCAACTCAATCAAGAGCACATCTGTACACACACAACACAGGAAGAGAGAAATTAAAGGAACCACATCTTTTGTAATAACATCCAGAAATACAAAATACTTAAGAATCAACCTAACAAAGGAAGTTAAAGATCTACACAGTAAAAATTACGATGCTCTGTAAAAGAGATCAAGAAGAATTCAGAAGAGAAGGCATGCCTTGTTGTTCAATAGAAAGAACCAGCATTATGAAAATAAGCATACTCCTAGAATTGGTATAAGTATTCAGTGCAATTCCAATTAAAATATCATTAGTATACCTCACTAGCTAATGAAAATATTCCTAAAATTCATTAGGATCCAGAAGAGGACCTAGAATAGCAGCTTTAAGAAATTCTGCTGCAAAAACTGGCTTTCCACATGCTGAAGGCTAAAATTAGACCTATGTCTATCACCATGCACTAAACTAAAATCAAAATGGATCAGTGATCTAGATATTAAGACAAATACTAAGTGTACTGAACAAGAAAGTAGGTAGAAATCTTGAAGACAAAAAAAAAAAAGAAAGAAAGAAAAGAAACCTTGAAGACATAGGAGTAGGCAGACAGTCATAAACAAAAGCTAAACACCAAGGGAAATACTTCAAAGAATCAACAAGGGCTGGCCAAATAGCTCAGCACATTAAAGTGCCTGCTTAGGCAGAGCAGGTGCCAGGGTTTGATCCCAGACATGCTATGCTGGCCCTACTCCTGGGACTCTGAGATAGTGATTGAGACTGGACATGGTGGCACACACCTGTAATCCCAGCTCTTTGAAAAGCTAAACACAGGCAAATCACTATGAGTCCAATCTATGCAGTGAGACCCTGTAGACCTTGTACTAAAAAATACTAAAAATACAAAAAAAAAAAAAAAAAGAAGAAGAAAAAGAATCAACAACTGATATCCAATCTTTTTAAAAAGTTTATACAAGTCAAAAGATCACCAACAGACTAAGAAAGCCCACAAATTGGGAAAAATTTTTAACAAACTGTCCCCTCAGAAATGGACTTCTATCTAGCACATGTAAAGAACTTAAAAAATTAGGCCCCCCAAAATTCAAAGACAATTGAAAACTGGGCATCTGAGATCAATATACACTTCCCAGATAAAGAAATACAAATGGCAAATATATAAGAAAATATATTCAACATCATTATTTGAGAAATGCAAATTAAAGTAACACTAAGATTCCTTCTCACCCCAGAAATAATAGCTACCAGCAAACATAAACCAATAACAAATGCTGAAGGGGCTACTGGGAAAAAGAACTCTTCTCTACTGTTGGTGGGATTATAGACTAGTGCAACCAGTATGAAAATCAGTGTGGAGCCGGGCGTGGTGGCGCATGCCTGTAATCCCAGCACTCGGGAGGCTGAGGCAGGAGGATTGTTGTGAGTTCGAGTCCAGCCTGAGCTACAAAGTGAGCTTCAGGCCAGCCTGAACTGCATAGTGAGACCCTGTCTCAAAAAGACAAAAAAAAAAAAAAAAAAAAGAAAATCAGTGTGGATATTCCTCAGTAAACTAACATTAGAGGTCCCATTCAACCCAGCTATTAGTCTTCTCAGTGTTTTTCCAGAACAACTGAAAACATCATGCCACAGAGATATGCATCCATAGTTATAGCAACTCAAATTGTCACAGCTAAATCTTGAAAACAGCCCAAATGCCCACTACCCGAGGAATGGATAAAAAAAAGATGTGTTTTTATTCAATGGTGTTTTTACTCAGCTATAAAAATGATAAACTTGAGGCTTTTATCAGTAAATGGATGCAATTAGAGACCATATTCATAAGACAAATAATTAAACCTGCATGTGTAAACATCATACTGTCTCCCTTTTATTTACCTCAAAAAGTAAATAAAACATGAAAGGTACAGTAGATACTGTAAAAGGGAAAGAAAGTGTTCAAAGGGAAGAAACAACATGGATGAGGGAAAGGAGAAAAGAAAAGGAAAAAGCTTGGATAACTGTAGTACTGTTTTCTGCTTATCTATTGAAATGAGCAGTTAATACCTAATTTATTTTCTTTTATCTCTCTGCCTGTCCTGTTTTAAAATTTTTTGACCAATTTTGCTTGATTGTGAGGCGAACGTGGTAACCACTACACTACGGAAACTGTTGATTTTGCTTGATTGTATCTGATAATCTAAACAACTAACTGGAAGACAATATAAAATACAGTCACTATTGTTGAATTCCTATCATTGTTTAGTGAAATTCTGTATCATCTTTAATATATTTTTTGCTATTTTTATTCTTTAAAAAATAAAAATGTAGAAAAAGAAAATTTTAAAAATTAAGTAAGATGAGTTATATTATTTCATAAATGAAGTGTGATGAAAAGCAATGGTGGAACAGAAGGAAGAAGGCTGCAGGGCTATGGTGGGTGTTATAACTCCCAAATCTTAGGATAATTCTAATTCAGATCATTAGAAGCTAGGACTATATCTAAAAAAGTGCCATGGGAAAATTTCCAACGAAATCAGAACTTAGTTTTTTTAACAAAAGGAAAGATAGTTCTTAGAATCCTGTCTTTTTTTTTTCTTTCTTCTGTATTATACGGAAGGGTCTACAGGGTGTTCAGGGTCTCACTACTAGATCAAACTCATAGTGATTCTTGTGTCTACAGCCTCCCAAGTTCTGAGATTACAGGAGTGCACCACCACGCCCAGTCTCAATTACCATTTTACCAAGCCCCAGGGTCGGGGCCATCACTGGCAAGCCTAGAGATGAAACCCCAGCCCCTGCACCTGCTTGCAGGTGCTTTAATCTGCTAAACTATCTGGTCAGTCCCTTCTTTTTCTTTGATTTGGGTTTAAAGTTCAGAATGGTTTAGGTGAGAAAAAAAACTGAATTTATATTTGAGAAAATGAATATTTATTAAATAGAATTTTCCTTCATGTAAATTTCTATGTATGATAGGTAAAATTTTAAGAAATAGAGGAAGGCAAAAATTATAGAATGAAACAAACAAAAAAAAAACAGCCTTTTTTAAAAATAGAGGGGCTAATTTTACAAGGCTGGGCTTGGGACCTGGAATGCAAAACATCTGCACTTGGCATATTGATTGCCTTCTCCACAAGCTCATCACATTCCTTCCTCCATCTTCATGCTGAGGCTCAGTGGGAGATCCATCAGTTATTTGGATTTTTACCTATGAAACCTTATGCTCTTAGTGGTCCTTATTTTATATCCAATTCTCTTATCACTGCAGCATTACAATAATGAAACACTGCAGTTACAAAGGAATGCCAATTATGCTAGTCATATTAGACAGTTTAGAATAAATTATTTCTGCTTCAGAAGTGCTTTGGGAGCAAACTTCATGTACATCAAATTGTTATTGGTAATAGAAAATAAAGTACTGGGTAGCCAGTATGAAGAACAGATACTTGTTATACATTATAGCTATAAAATTAAATAATAAAAAATAAATTAAATAAACATTCATGTAACTACAATGGTTTAAGTATAGAGAGAGTAGATTTATTTTATTCCTATTTATTTATTGATTGATTTTGTATTTTAGGGAAGGGTCTACATGGTGTTCAGGGTCTCACTATTAGATCGGACTCATATTTACAACCTCCTATTTACAACTCCCAAGAGCTGGAATCAGGGGCTAGGGAGATGGCTCAGTGGAATAAATGCTTCCGTGGCAAACGTAAGGCCCTGAGTTCAATCCCAGGTTCTGGGAAAAAAGATGGCACTACAGGGCACACCGCCACGCCCAGTCTGAATCGCCACCTCAGTGGTCACCAGGGGCGGGGCTGGCATGGCATGCCAGGGATTGGACTGTAAAGGGTAGATTTAAATCAGTTTTGCAGCATCTGATTACCTTGTGCCTTGGATGTACTTTTCTGTGTTTTTCAGAAATGCTTAGAAAGACTAGGAAAACAGGACGATTTACAGCATGAAGACTGGACTAAAATTAAATTCTAGTTTTTTTTTACTCCAAGTTCGATATTTTTCTTGACATCCCCCAATTGCTTCATATTATTTTACCTTGCTTCTTGGGACTCCTTACATTTACCCTATGTAACATCTCCCATGGCAAAAATAAAAAATGAAAATAAAATAGTGCTCTCTTAGTAGGCAAGAAGGAGGGTATATATGTCTTCATGTAACTGAAAAAGGATGGTTCATATTAGGTAAAATAAATAAAGCAAGTGCTGTTAGCTACTCAGGAGGTTGGGGCAGGAGAATGCCAAGTTCAAATCCAGCTCGGCAACTGAGCTACACCCAAACTCAAAATAAAAATAAAAGGGCCTTGAAATATTGCTCAGCTGTAGAGCACCTCTGGGTTCAATCCCCAGGCCCATAAAGAGGTGGGGTAGGGGACAATCGTGCAAATATGCTAGCTTTTATGGAGACTAAATAAGTAATCAGAAGGTATAATTGGACTGCTGGACAGGAACCAATATGAACTTTTGCCTGAGTGCTTTATTTACTTTTTATTTAAAACAGCCCTTATTTTTAGATTGTCTGATTAACAGCCAAAAAAGAAGCTCAGCAATTTTTTTTTAGTAAGCAACTTTACCTTTCCAAAAATGTCCTTGCATTTTCACTGCTCTTCAAAAATGGACTCTACCCTTTGTCAGGTCACAGTCCCAGAACAGAAAGAGCATCCAGTACTTAAGGCCTCTAAATACACCAGAATCGACTCAGTCATGGCTCGCACTGTGCTTCATTTTGGCTGTCCCAGTGCATTTGTGCTGCTTTCCTCCTTTATTTTTCTATTTATCAAAATTAATCAATTCTTGTGTTTTCTATCAATCAAAATTAGTCAATCAGATGCCTCAAGACATCACATAGAATACTTCTCCTCTCAGCCATTGTTGGTCTTCCTAAATTACTGTATATTTTAAGGTTAATAAGAATAGGTTTTCTTTAAAAAAAGAAGGAAAGAGCTGGTGGTTTTAAAGATGGATTGATTGATTGATTTGGTACAGGGTCTCACTACACAGCTCAGACTCATAGTGATCCTCCTGTCTCAGCCTCCCCAGCACTAGGATTACAGGCATGCACCACCACGCGGCCAGCAGGGGCTCAGGGCCAGCACAGCATGTGGTAGTGGGGAGTGAACCTGGATCCTTGAGCTTCCAGGCAGACACTTAAACCACCAAGCTATCTTCCCTGCCCCAGCTGGTGGCTTCAAATGAAAATAATAACAATAAAAATAATAACGATAATTAAGCATCTGGGAACTTTGGCTGACAAGCATTGCACTCACAGTGAAACCAGTGCTCTCACAGGCCCTGCACAGGGCCAGAATAAAAAGCAAAGAAATCCCAGCCAAAGGCAACCTTGGTGCTGTGTGGAAACCTGAGTGTAAAGAAGCAGAGGAAGTTATAAAGACCCTAACAAGACCATTTTACATTCCTGGAGTCCAAAGACAGGGAGGGAACAAGGCCCTCCCTTCTGATGGGTCAATGTGATCCTCAAATCCTGCCCACGAAGCCCCTGATTTTTCTGTTCATGGAGATAGGGAATCGCCCTATCTCCTCTTCAGTACAAAACCATATAAATTAGGTTTTCCATCACCGGCAACAGAAGGAGTCCAAACTGATAAAGGTTTCAATTACACTAATGGTTTGTGTAAACTATAAAATATAAATGTATTTATACTTTCAGCAATTTCTATTGGGAAGTAACTTCCAGAATCTGTTGAACTAGACATAGTTAGATGTAATGTAGGACAAAGGGAAGTAATTATGTTCTTTGTACAATATGAAACTAGGCAACATTACTTTGTTGTTGCAGAGCATTACTGTACTCAAAGCTCCTTCCCATGCACATCACTGTCCACCAGCAGGACTACACGGGAACCTGACCAATCTGAGGTCAGCAGAGCCCAGACTGTCACATGCAGAGGACTAAACAGTCCTCTGTAAGCAATCTGAATGTAGTAATTAAGCTGAGTAGATGTTTTACTTTATCAGCAGTGTAAATCGATTTAGAAATGAATTGCTGACAGTTTCAGAATAATAATACAAGAATAAGGTTACACAAAAAGTGAATAGAAAATGATCAGAACATTTGACTTAAGTCATAAAGAAAGGGAGGGAGAAAAGGAGGGAAGGAGGGAGGGAGGGAGGGAGGGAGGGAGAGAAGGTAATCAATCTTTTGTTGACTTTCATGATGAACTTGCTGTTTTAAGCCCCTCATCCTTCCTGAGCTTCATACTTGCTAGGGAAGAGCTCTAGAATTGAGCTTCCTCTGGCCCCCGTTTTAAATCCTGATCACTCCAAAAACACCACTGACAGAAGGGAAAGGAGACAAATGCCTAATTCTAAAATGTCTGTTACTTTGTATGGCACAAGCACACTTTAAACTGGTTTAGCAAATATGGAAATTGTTGGCTTACATCAATGGAAAGATCAAAGGACAACTTCAGTGTCAGTTAGTCTGAGCCAACTGTTCGTAAGACTGTCCTCCTTTTCTTTCCTCCCAGTACTCTTGCCTATGCCCTCCTTCTTGGATGGGCTTTCTATTTAGGCTGACTTTCTCTATGGTAGCAAAGTCAAAGAACTAAATACTTTCTCATTCAAACTAGGAGCAGGAGGGGTTTCCCTTCCTTCTGAGGTAAAAATCACTTCATAAGCACCACATTGACTAAACTTTCTGATTTCTGAATCAGAAATTACTGTAGAAAGAGGAGCCATATACCAGTGTAATTTAGGCCTGAGAAGGGAGGCCATGCCTGACTCTTAACACAATCAAGGCTAAAGCCACAAGAATCCTTATCTAGAGCTAGGGGAACAATTGATCCAAATCAGCTACACAGTTTCCACCCAAACTAAGAGTGTGAAATGGATACTGTGGAAGCAACTGCAGTATATTCTGTCATCATGGTAGACTGAAGTGCAGCCACAAGGCAGGGTAACTGGGCAGCTCAGCTTTGTTGCAAACCATGAGGAGTTTTCACTAGAAATGTGCCGAGAGAAGAAAATACATTTCCAGTTGTTTGGAGAAAGTTGTATAGAGAAAGCCCATGTGAGAGTCATGTCCTTTGAGCCTTACATAAATCCAGACTAATTTCCCCAGAAGAATTTAAGTAGAAGCTAGGGAGAGATAAATTCTCATTACACACACATTTACTAACATAACTGCCTATTTTTATTCTAATGTTTGCTTTATATTTTTCCAAGATTATTTTAGTATTTTATGGTATACTTTCCCCAGAGTTATTTTTCTAGTATATCTGGGTATTTGGCCTTATTTTAATGTTTCTAATTTCTACTCCAATTTTAAGTGCTGGTTTACATGCCTTTGTTACTGGATACTAAAACCGTTTTAAATCATAAGAATAAATGTTAAGTTAAAAGAAAAATTGTTACAAAGTATTTGGTGCCTTGACTAGAACAAGATGTAGGTTTTCTCACACAGGTTTGTACTTTGATAAATGAAGTATTTTCCCCTCCCTTTTGGAGTATACGTCTGTTCTTGCATCTTTAGAAGAGAGGGGATTTTAAATGCTGATATTTTCATCTCAATGTCATAATTCTATCAGATGTTTTTTGGAGACAAAAATCTATCTCTAGTAAAGACTGTATTTATTTTAATTTTAATGAACTTAAAAAACATCAACTTTACTGGCCAGAATGTAGATATTAACAGCCTCAATTTTAGCTTTTCATGGAAGAAAATATTAAAGACATAGGAATTTCTTGCCTACATTTGGTTTTGAGTGACATGAATTCTATGACTTTCCAATGATCTTGAAAAAGAAAAAGGTTTGAAGTATCAGACTCAATGTACTTAACAGCAAACTTACATATTTTCCTATAGTATCACTAAAAAAGTATCATGTAATTTTATGTAACAACTCAGGTTTCAAAATGGTGAAAATAAATTTGGTCTTTAGAATTAAAAAAAAAAAGTATTTGGTGCCTTGTATAACCCACTAAGCCCCTTTCTTAGTGATTTTCAGTAACAATCCCAGTGTCACACAATAAATATATAAATAAGTATTTATTCTATATTTTTGGTCTCTGCTTCTAGTTTGTAGCATACAGTTCTAAAAGCCTTATAACTTTCTGAGCATTAAGGGGCCCTATGCATATTTTATTCTATTCTGTGGTCGTTGACCTTGGTTTCTTACACAATGTTCTTAATCTGCTGGACTCTCCTGGGTGACAGGAGAGGCTTTTGTTCCAGTGAAGTGAGTCTCAGTGGGCTCCTGGATAAGAGAGTCCCCAAAAGAGCACAGTTAGAAGCTTGGAACTTTCAGCTTCATGCTCACCTTCTAGGGAGGCAAGAGGGACTGAGACAGTCATTGATCATGTCTATATGATAAGCCAGGGTCACAATCTTAACCTACAGATCTGGAAAGTCTCAGGGTGCGCAGCCAATGCAGGTTTGGAAGTACTGCATTCTTCCGCAAATCATGTCCTGTATGTCTTTCCCATCCAGCTGTTGCTAACTTGTATTCTGCATAATAAAGCAGTGATCTGAAAAGTAAACTGTCTTCTAAGTTCTGTAAGCCAGTCTAATAAATGATGGGTCCAAGGAGGAGGTCAGGGCATATCTGATTGCAGTCAATTGGTCAGAAGCCTAACTGGTGACCAGCATCTGACAGGGGCAGTCTTGGAGGAATGCGCCCTTCACCTGAGGGATCTGCCCCCAACACTGGCTAGGTTCAGAATTGAATTGAATGACAGGCAGCCCTGTGAGGGTCCAAGGAAAACTGGAGAGTTGCTCAGGGTAGGAACATCCCTATTTACTTCTGGTGCCAAACATACAGTGTTAAGAATTAAAAGATGGGACTGGGGAGATAGCTCAGTAGAATAAGTGCTTGCCTGGCAAGCACAAGGCCTGAGTTCAATCCCCAGTTCTGCACAAAAAAGAGTTGAAAGATGATGACATTCTTCCATAAGGATGCTCTCATCTCCAACATTACTACCAGGCTTCCCATTTTCTTGTTTTTTTTTTTTTTTTTTTTTTTTTTTTTTTTTTTTTTTTTTTGTACTCTTTACTATTATTTTTAAAGAATATAAAACAGTGATAGAAGAAAACAGCATTACACATGTTACAAAATTTCACTAATCAAAGTAATAGGAATCCAACAATGGTTGCTGTATTACATGATGCTATGTGCAAATTAGTTTTTCAGATTACCAGAGAAATGTGTAAGTTTTGTTTTTTTTAAAAAAAACAAAAAACAAAGAAGTTATAAGAAATTCAAGAGAGGAAAAAAATCAGAGTAAAAACAAAAATTGTAAGCATTAACTGCTCTTTTTTAATATTCATATAATTAGAATTCTCAAAGTAGAAAGGAGTAAGCAATAAATACTTAAAGATTTAAAATTTCTGTAAGCGCTTTCCTGGGAAGCACGAGGGTCTGAGTTCAATCCCCGGTTCTGCCGAAAAGAAATAAAATAAAATTTCTGAATTTAGTTCAACTTATAATACCACATTTCCAAGAAAAATCAACCTTTTGCACAAGAAATTTAAATAAAATCATATCAAGATACACAAAAATGAAACTGTCCAAAATTTATTATAAAGAAAAAAGTGACTAAAGCACATACATAAAAAATGTTAGTTATGGAAGAACACAATTAAATAGCATCTTACTCCACATTAGAAAGAACAAATAAAAGGACCAAGTGTGTAAGAAACTAAACTAATTAAAGGACTGAAAGAAAAAAAAGATCCTCTTTGAATTTTATACTTATTTTATACCTAGCAAACATACCTTTGAAAACTAAAAGTATTTTCTAGTAATACAAACTTGATATATTTTAATACCTCTAGACGTAGTGTATAGGAAATAACAAAGAACATAATTCAAAAGGCAAGAGAAGTTGCAGTATGCTCCTGGATGAACAATAAAGAGGTCTCAAAGTGACAGTCATGCAGGACTACGCAAAATATTAGATGAACCCTTATTTAAAAGGTCATTGAAGATTTCTATGAAACAGTACCAATCTTATGGGAGATTACACACGTATTTTTTTTTCATATATATTTGTGTGTATGTGTGTATAAAGGACAGGGAAGAAGTAATATAACATCAACAGAAAATAGAAATATACTTTTTAAAGTTTCTAATACTAGGAAAAGTTATCATAAGCTAACTTAAGCATTATTCAGAAAATTAAATACTAATGAATTAAAAATTAAATGTTTCAAAACATTTGAACTAAGAAAAAGTTTTCATGATAGTAAAGAAATACTAGAGTAAAACATAAGATAAATGCTGGAATGACAAATAAATGACTATCACTTCTGACAGTTTGGGGTTAGGATATCACACAAAGTTCTAGTATGTGTGGACATGAATAATGACCATGACACTTACTGGTGACCAGGTGGCACTTGGGGGACTGAGCCACAGCTATTTCCTTGAAATCCACCCTGTAGTCCAATATGGAATCATGACCCATAGGGTGCAAGAGAAGTCCATCTGTAGAGTGTGCTGATGGAAATATTTTCCTGCTGTATACAAAAGAATAACTGAAAGACTACTATTGTATACCTCTTATTCTCCTGTGTTTGCTTGTCCTATTTCGTGGGTTCTTTCCATTCTCATTCATGGGGTTGTGATCATTTTGCTCTCTCTCTAGAACATTATTTAGTAGTCTGTGTAGGCTTGGCTTTGTCATCATGAAATTCTTTAGTTGTTCCTTGTCATGGAAGTATTTTACTTCTCCATTATACTTGAAAGAGAGTTTTGCAGGATATATCAGTCTGGGTTAGAATTTGTTCTCTTACAAGACTTGAAGTACTTTGCTCCATGCTCTTCTTGCCTTGATTGTTTGTGAAGAGAAATCTGCCATTATTCTGATGGTTTTCCTTCAAATGTGATCTGTTTCTTTTCTTTAGCAGCTTTTAGTATACTGTTCCTGTGCTGAATTTCTGGGATTGTGATCATTATATCTCTGGGAGTGGTTTTAATTGGGTTGATCTTATTTGGAGATCTATATGCTTCAGTTACCTGAATGTCAGATTGCTGCCCCATATTTGGGAAGTTTTCTGCTATTACTTCTGCCCATATTCTTTTTATATCATTTGTATTGATTGACTCCTTCCTTCTCGATGATGCCTATTAGTCTCACATTGTTCATCTTTGCATCATCTTACAGGTGTTGAATTATTTTTTCCTGCATCCTAGTTGTTCTTAAGAGATCTTTGCTTACTTTTTCACTAGCTGCAATGGTGTCTTTAAGGTCAGAAAGTCTATTTTCACTTTCACTCAAATGGATTTGCCAGCTTGTGATTGAGGTTTTAATTTCCTGTATATCACTTTGGATTTGGTTCATACATTCTATTTCTTTCCTATATTGCTTATTCAGGGGATCCATCATTTTTATATTCTGCCCTATTTTTTTTATCCGTGTATTCTTTAGAAGCACTTAGTACTTCTTTGATTATAGTTATTGCTACATTTTTACTTCAGAAATTATTTCTGATCTGATATCTTCTAAACCTTTCTGCAGTTGTTTCTTTACTTTCAACGCTATTATTTCAGAAATTTCAGGTATGTGATTTCCAATTTCTTCTATGCTAGTGTCATCTGCATTTGTACTGGGTGGACACAGGGCCTGATACTGCTTTTTGTTCCTTCTCTTTATAATTTTGCATACCACTGATTTTTGACCTTTGGTGTAGAGCTTACATAGAGTTATTACCTTTGAACCAGGTCCAGATCTACAAAGTTCAGACTCCTCCAGATGGGTGTGGCTTGGGTCTGTCTGCTGTACTCCACTTCTTCCTGCACAGCCTTGCAGGTGAACCCTTTGTGTCACACTGGCCAGATGCTCTGCTCCTGAATCAGGTGGGTGGGTCTTGCCTCTAGCCTCTTTGCAGGGAGTTCGGTTGAAGGGTTCCAAGCTGGGCCTGTGCTCTGGGTTGCTTTAGGTTCTAGTGGCCCTGGGTGGTCTCACTCACAGACTGGGCCTGCACTCTGGGTCCATTCAGAGTCTGTTGCCCTGGGCAGTCTCACTCACACACCAGGCCTGTGCTCTGGGTCACTTCCATTTTCTTTCTGACAGCCTTTTAAAAAATCTGAAGGCACAGGTATGTACTTAGTCGAAAGGGAAACAAATAGATGAAACTGCAGTAGATGTTAGGTAAATACTTGCTGCCTGAGTAAATATTATAATACAAGTACCATTCAACTATCTTGTCAGTGCACAAGCTACAGGTCTCTTGCTACGCAGACTTAGAACCTGAATTACTTGGGTTCTGACACTGCTGTCCAGCAGAACTTCCTACCATGAGAGACAGGTTCTATATCAGTGCTGCCAAGCTCAGTAGCCTCCATCTGCACAGAGCAACTGAGCACTAGAAATGTGTCTGGTAGAAGTAAATAACTACACTTTAAATTTCATTTTAGCTCATTTGCATTTAAATACAAAGAGCTAGATGTGTCTAATGCCTATAGTACTGGCCATCACAGAATAAAAAATGTAAATTGCAGCTACAGAAGTCCTTACTCCCTCTAAACTCTGCTGGAGAAGTATTTATTTAGTAGCAGTTTGCAGGTACACAAAATGATCAGCCTACCTGAAAACCCACATGGCTTTCATTGGCCTACATCAAGCTCTGCACAATGCTATTATTTGCCTCAGTCAAGACCTGGTAAAAATCATGTAAGTGGAACCGGAAATAATTCCTTGAGTGGTTACATTGGTGTGAGGTTTGAGTAGCTCCTAGCACAGACTTGTACTACTGGATTCCTCTGAGTTGGCCTTCAACAAGCAGAGGGGGGCATGACTAGTAATGCATGTGACAGTTTAAATGCAGCCCTTTCAGGTTCATTTACATTTAAATAAGAAACAAGTGCTGATTTAAAGCAACCACTTATGTCTAGGAAAATATGTTTAAATCCTTTCATTTATTATTGGAAAAGTCCTGTTTACTATGAAAAAGAAATATGTGTTCTGTGGATTTGTCAATATTCAGGCTGCAAACACTGAACCTTTGGTTTCAAACAAGTTTCTAAAGTTAAATCCTGCTGCCCATCACTAATATAAAAATGCTTTGTTCACACACACCTTGCTGCATGTGCCTTAACAGCTAGGTCACAGGTGGGATCAGGTGCTCACGGGTTCTATGCTCAGTGCTCAGTGACTGAGACTATGTCTTGGACAAAGTCAGGACAGCTCTAGACCAAGGGCTCCTTAGTGTGTGGTCAGCACGCATGCGACAGATTTTGCTTCCCTTTTCAAAACTCTCAACTCTTCTGACTCTGCTTTTATACAATTCATCAGGGCACAATGCTTTGACCAGATAGGAGAGGCCCCAAAAGAGCCCAGTTAGAAGCTTTGACCAGGTCTCAAGTCTTCCCAGGCACACTTTCTAACATCATTACCCAAGAGATTCATCGTTCCCTCTGTCATTATCTCCCACACCCCTTTCCCTGCCCCCACTACTTTCATACAGTGATGACCCATCATACACAGATTTATCCAACCCATTAATACCAAAGATGAACTCCTGGGCTTTAACCTATTATTCATTTTTTGTGGGGGCAGGTCTGGGGCTTGAACTCAGTAGACCCTTGCACTTACCAGGGAAGCACTTATTCTACTGAGCCATCTCCCTGACCCCTATTATTCATTAAAGGCATGATTTGTGGTGTGTGTGTGTGTGTGTTTTCTGTCTTGGTCAGTTTTCTCTCATTGCTAGGACAAAATACCCAACACCCAGAATTAAGGAAGGTAAAGTTTTTTCAGCTCACAGTTTATAGAGGTTCCAGTCTACACTCAGCTGGCTCCAAGGAGGGTGGCACATGGCAGAGGACAGCAGTTCATGGCAGTGGAAAACAGCAAATCAGCAAAAGCAAGAAGGGAGGAGTGGCAAACAGCAAGCCTCTTTCCCTCCCTGATACTGTGTACAAGCTGGGTGGGTGTAGCACTCACATCCCCAGTCCCAGCCCTGAATCAGGAGTCAACCACAAACTACAAGCCCATGCCTTGACTGCATAAGGCTTTAGGGAGGACATCTAGATACAAACCATAGCATTTTCTAAGGTAGTAGAACTTAAAAGTGGTTTTTGCTAAGAATGACAACTCTTCACTTTGACTTACAGATGCCTAATAGATAACTAAAAGCACAACAAAACTTGACTTTCATTTTGTAAAACTCTGGGTCAAATCCTTTTCTACTCTGCATACAGGCATATTGGTCAATTAGGGAGTAATATCTACCTAGAAGCTGGAAGATTAGCCTAAATCTACTCAGCCAATCTCACTGTCTTTCCACACTGCCAACATCTACACTGAAGCCTTAATTACCCTCTACCTGGGGGTCACCCTGGATCCAGCAGAGTCTGACCTGACTGTAGCGGTCCCTCAAGGAATTCCTCTTGTGGAAACAGAATTGCCCCTAATATCCTGAGGCTTCTACCTAAGCTGCAAAAACCAAGAGACAACTAACCAGACACCAGTCCATTACAAGTGCCCATAAAGCCAGTCCCCTTTTCACTAATGAGCCAATCTGATCCCCTTTATCCATGTGATTCTCCAATACTACACAAGTTGGAGTCTTTTCCTTATCTTTTCTCACCTTCTAATTAAAGCTCTTGCTTATAAATTTATCTTGTTGCTTTAGCTTTTAATTTCTGCTGTCATTAAAAAAGGACCCATACCAGCCAAGCAGTGACAGAGATAGAAATAAATGCAGGCAAGGAAGTCTCAAACACACAGCCTCATTAGTAAAACCTGCTTGGAGCACCTGAGCACATTGATGATAATAGTTTGAAACAGAGAATTTGATCCCCACACAACTGTGCATATCTCAAGGGCACAATGACACTCAGATCCCAGTCCCCAGACCTAGATTCCACTCACATCTGTTTACTAAAGGGTCCTCTCTTGAACTCCATTTTGGATGAAATTTGCCAAGATTCTAGGTTTGTTGATGGGACTCTTCAAAGGTCCTGAGAAAACCTTAAAAAAAAAGGGTAGAGGTCAGTGGGCTTGATAGTGACAGGGAGATTCTGTCATCCCTGTATAGTCCAAGAATCACACAGAAGAAACCCAAAGAAAAATGACACTTTCCAACTGTAAATTTCTAAAATTTAAATTTTACAACTATGGCTTTTACTATGCATGAAATGAGTTGCTACTGGACACTTCTGAGCAGAGGAATAACAAATTACATTTAACTTTTAAAGTCCCTCAGCTGCTGGGCTTGGATAGCTGAGTATTACTCACCATGTATTTCCATTCTATGTTCCTGGCAATAAATTGTTTTCTTACTCTCCCTGCTGAGCTCCTTTCCTCTCCTTGAACCTACAGCAGGCTCTGTTCCTCCATCTCCACCTCCACACTCTGCCTCAGGCAGGAGGGCAGCTTCCACCTGTGGCTGAGGCAGCCCCCTGCTTGGTCTTTCTGTTACAAGCAAAGCCACACACAGTGGACTCTATACCAGCATCACTCAAGCATTAACACCTTACCTGATACCATTCCTTATCTGAAATTAGGATGGGGCCCCATGCTGGTGTGACCTGGTATGAGGTGTGACCTTTTGCTCAGACATTCCCAAAGGAGTGCAACCCAAATCTGTGAGGACTGGTCACTGTTTTCACTCTGCTACTTTATTTCACAGACTCGATCACTCCTGTATCTCTACCTCATAAAGGTGGTCTAGAAATTTCTGTACATGAAATCACATGGTCTTTTCATTTTCACTTAGAAAAAATTGATGAACATTTATTATTTACATTATCATAATTTTATTATTAAATTATATACAATCTGGAAAATACAGATAAAGTGGGAAAAGTATTTGCAAACATGTAATCCACCCGCCAAACACATTTTCCAAACTTATATACACTTTTATAAAGATGGTTTGCTTTACAAAATTACAACTACATATATCTGTAGATTTATTCTGCTTTTTCACTTCATATTAGAGTGAGCATTTCTCTGTCTTGTCAAATAAATCAATTTTAGTGGCTGCCTTGATTTCAAGGTATGGTCATATCATTATTAATCAATCTCCTATTTAGATATTTTGACTGCTTCCAAGTCTTTGATTTTGTAACCTTATTATAACAAATGTTTTGTACCCAAATAGCCAAACAGGTCTCTGATAATTTCAATCTATTAAATTTCCGTAAGACTTGCTGGGTCAAAGAATAACAATATATATAATACAGACTGAGACTAGTATTACTATAATACAGGCTGAGTCACTAGAGTTACTGGACACTCGTGCACAAAGTAGGACTGAAAAGAACCTTAAGAAGGGTGTCACTGAGCAAGGTGGACCAACAACAAGAAGTTGAAGAAGGTTCTAGAAACCTCTGGGTAGGGCCTTTAATTATTTAAACTGATTTCTAAAGGTCTGCACTGAGAAAGCACAGTAATCAGTGTTGACACAGTAGCTGCAGCTACAGGGGATACAGATGCATAAACACACCTGGCTTTCCACCACTGCTGGTTTCTTGTATCCCTTTGAAGTGAGTAAAGGGCATCAGACAAAAACATAATTATCTGTGAAAGCCCAAGAGAATGTTTTCTCTCCACATGACTCTTTTTAGGCACACTCCACGTCGTCAATCACTTTCCTCTATGGCCCCATAATCTCCTTGAATAGAAAATCTGGAATAGCACTGAGTTACAGGATGCTACAGTACAGATTCTCTTATGTCCTGAATTCTTACTGACCTTGAAAGGGTAGGGCCAAAATGTTGGCTATCCTTGTAGTCCTTCTTTTTTTCTAAATTTCTGGTCTGTAAACTTAAGTTGTTAACCCTCCAGAGGAGATTAATGATATTAATACCTTATGACATAACATCAGTATCTATCTCAATATCAAATGCCTTAGACATAATATGGAAGAAGTATTTTCCCTCAATCACTGATAAGCTAAACTTCAAAGCCCTATAGGATGTGAAAAAATAAAAATAAAAAAATAGAAATAAACAATTGCACATTTACACAGATATTTAGAAATCTAACCATATACAACATTGTAGCAGGATGGTCCTATGACATTTTCATAGTATAAGATGCAGACATGATACTCTGTCCAAACACTATTAGTACAAATCTTTCTTCTCGCTGAATTAAGAGAAAGTAGCTATACATCTATCCTAACTATTTTGTACATACAAATACAAAATGATCCTGCATTTCTATCCCCTTTTTTGTTTAGTTTGGTCAGAGATGTGTATTCCATTGCCATTTAAATACTGTAGGTGTGCAATTCAGCAAAATAATCCAATGTAGTCTAGTAGTTCATAATAGTAATGGGTTATCTACAGGACTGGCAATAGCTCAGAATATTAATATGGCTTTACTTTATATATCTAATTTTTTTTTATTTTTTTCCATTTATTTTTATTTTATTAAAATACAAATGTCAATCAGACAGTTTCAAGACACCTTAACCATACAGAGTCGATGAATTAATACATTGCAAACTGTTTTCATAACGTTTTGGTATTGTACAAGGTGCATACATGAAATTATATTTACAGGTTTTTTTATAGCTGAATTATATCAAAGATTCAATA
>PVKA01014212.1:0-53023 GCA_004027165.1 Ctenomys sociabilis
CTGAATACTGGCGGTGGTTTACTTGCCTTGAGTTGGAAACAGTTTGCATTTACACCTGTAAATTTATTCATTCTTTTAATTTATGTAAGGTTTTTTTGTACTCACCTCTTTAAGATGACAAATTTTGGTTTTCTACTGTGAGAACATTAGGCCCCAGCAACACGTTATTGTGTAAGGAGAAATAAAGTGCTGCAGTACATGAAAAAACAAAAAACAAAAACAAAAACAAAAAAACCCCGAAGTGGTGGAGGATATTCACAAAAGGTGCAAACTAAGAGCCACGCCCAGAGAATATACAAGAGTCTCACAAATCCATCTTTAACATATAGGTGACTAAATAGAAGACTGGAAAAAACAAGTTCCTAAAAGAAGGCATCCACAAGGCCAGCAAATGTGATTTTATGAGAAATTATTAAATTACAATGTGCTTAAGCCCCATTAGTAGCTCAGAAAATTTAAGATTAAAACACACCAAAAATAAGACACATCTAGTCAGGAATGCATCACATATGACAGCCTTGTGATGCTTGTTAAATCTTAAAGCTTTTATTCCTTATAATTCTGATAGCAAGAATCATATGGGATGATAGTTGTTATCTAATTAAATCTGTATCCTGCGCCAGGAGATATAAAACAAGATTATTATCTTTACTTATACTGTATGTCTAATATCAACATAATCTTTTTAAAAACCTTTTATTTATTTGTTTGGTACAGGGTCTTGCTATGCAGCTTTGTCTTGTAGTGATCCTCCTGTGTCAGTTTCCCCAGAGCTGAGATTAGAGGCATGTGCTACCATGCCTGTTTTATGTGGCCTGCGTGGCATGTGGTACTGGGAATCAAACCTGGGTCCTTGCACTTGCTAGATAGGCACTTAGACTGCTGGCTATCTCTCCAGCCTTTTCAATTTTTTAAAAAAATCTTTTATTTATTCAAAATAATTTTTTAAAATCACTGGTCAAGTGAACCAGATTAAGACTCTGCTAAAGGAGATAATTTTCAGATTTGATATGCATACCTACTCCCTGCTAATCTTGTTGAAAAGCCTTTCACAGTTGCTTCTGTGCATCTAGAGTGGAATCTTATCTTTTGCATCTGACAAGCCGGTGGATGAAGGTAGAGCTGCTGTGGGCTGATGAACCATCCTTGAAAGAGGAAAGGTGCTAAGAGATTCCCTGCACTGCCCATGGAGAGGGCAGACAGCTGACGGTGGGCAAGTCTTACAGTCCCTCCAGGAAGCCCCACTCCTAGCTGTGTTGTGTCTTCTGTGGCTGCCTGTGACTTGGGGGCTGGTAGGGGTGAAGCATTGTGCTCATTGGCAGGCCCTTCCTCTTCTCCCTTGGTTTGGAATCCTGTGGACCTGCACGAGATAAAGCAAGAAGTAACTTTGGAGGATGGTGGCATAAGTTGACCATCTTGTTTTCCAAACCACTATTGGGTGAAGACCAGTTTTGTTTTCTCTCATGGTTATAAACCCAGAGGCAGTGTTGCCTTCCTGTGTGGACTCCAATCTCTCTGTGGTTCCTGGGAGAAAATGGGGAGATGATTTAGAAAACAAAGGAAAGAGATCATGGTTGAGGTCAGCCTGTGGCCCTTGCCTGACTGGCAGATAACCCAGCTGACAGCAGGGGCATTCACTTTTACCTTTGCCTGGTTAGTGTCACGTGACACAAGGCTGCCTAGTGACCTATAGCTGATGCTGACTAGGCAGACTGCTTCTCTCAGGACGGAGGTAGGTTGACTGCTGTAGGCACTGAGGCCTTGTCCTGCCCTCCCAAACATGACTAATCTCTAGCTACAGCCACCCCATACCTACCTTTCTTTAATTGCTTTAGTTTTAAAAAGTAGTGGGTTCAGGCTGTTCTCCAGTTATTGCACTGCTTACACACCCACTTTGGAGCTCCTCAGGTTTACTTCACCGCGTTTCCTTGTCCTTTTCTGGTGGTGAAGCTATCTCTTACATAGCTGGGCTTCAGGTAGTATTTGAGACCCAGGAAGAGAAAGGCTACTGTGGCCAGAGATGTATGAGTTTCTGGGAAAAGAGGGTACAAACTCATAGCCTGCACGAGGGCTTGACAGGCAGAAGGAAACTTCTACAGATATGAGCAGGTGGACTGGGGTGTGTGCAGTTCACATGGTTATGGCCTCCATGCATGACAGCTGCAGAGTGGCAACCCGAGCACAGCTCTTGTTACCTGTGGACCAGGGCGAGTTAAACGGCATGTGTCTAATTTCAGTCAGCAGAGATAAGTTACAAGAATGCACTGTGCCATAAGACAAGATGAGAGAGCCAGTGACATGACATGCTTAACAAAAAGTCCTGGTGCCACCCAGATGTAGTAAAGAGAGCATCTCTGGTTCACCTCTGTGCCACTCATCTCAGGCTGGTGTCAAACGTTTGCCAAAGAAGGCAGACAGGCTTTCTCTTCATGCATAACTCTATTTTTTCTTCTGCCTTTACATACGAACACAGCTTAGCAATGGGGTGGTTTTGCTCTCTGGGGAGGTTTCACAACAGCAGGAGGTATTTTTGATTGCACAGCTGGGGCTGTCATTGGTCTCTCAGTGGTAGTAGTCAAGAACTCTGCCACACACAGCCACTTATCCGACCAAAATGCCAACAGGGCCAGGGTGAGCAATCCAGCTGTGCAGTGTTCACTTCTGCTTAGGAGTGTGTCAGGGGTGCTTCCTGAGACATGTTTTCCCCTATGGAAACAGTGTCAGAAACTAGCTTAGTCTACAGCTGTTCTATGTGATTTTGATTTCTACCCCCTGAAGATAAGGACTTGCTCCTGCCTGTGGGTCCCAGAGTGAGTCAAGAGCTCCAAAGTCCAGCACCAGATCCAGCTATGTTCACTCTTTTCATGATGCGACTTGGCCACTGTGGGGTGAGTCAATGTGTTGATCTCCAAGTCTTGGCTGTCACACTTGGATTTGTTGGCTTTTCTTGCTCATTTCGAGATTTGGAACCTAAGATGCTTTGTGTTGTGTGGGTCTAACTTCCCTATGCCA
Source organism: Ctenomys sociabilis (assembly GCA_004027165.1). NCBI lineage: Eukaryota > Metazoa > Chordata > Mammalia > Rodentia > Ctenomyidae > Ctenomys > Ctenomys sociabilis. The sequence continues at coordinate 3,013 of PVKA01014212.1, forward strand.
TTTCACGAGACCAAAATTAGGAAGTGGAGTTAAGAGTGAGAGAAAAAAATGAAGTATTCTTGAGTTATATACAACCAGTTCAGGTAGAATAGGGTGTAAAATGAGTTCCATTCTAGTTCTTGCTCTGAGAGAGCCCCACCCTATTTTCTGTTGAATGTTTCTAGCTGTGGCCTGGAAATTGCACACACACAGGTCAAAATGTTGGCTGTCCTTGAAGCCTTTCTTTTTATCTAATTTTTGGTCTGCAAACTTAAGTTATTAACTCTCCAGAAAAGAAGCTTAATTATATTATTACCCTGTAATATAGGCAGATGAGTTTAACCTCACTATTTGCCTGAATATCAAATGCCTGAGACATAACATGGAACAGGTATTTTCCATCAAGTATTGATGCATTAAACTTTAAATCCCTATAGAGTGTGAAAAAAGGGAAAAGAATTTAAAAAATAGAAATAAACAATTACATATTTTTATACAGAAATTTAGAAATCTAACCATAAACAGCATTTTAGCAGGACAGTCCTATGACTTTTTTTCCTTGTCTCTTGTTTCATTTATTACCCTTTTGAAAAAAACAAACATTTACTTGAGGGACAGTATGGCAGTATTTGATATGACATGACAAGCAGTATGTATTTAGATGACCAGATTGACAGGCATTCCAGGCCTGACCCTAGTATTACACATAGCTATCTTCAGTGTAGTTGCTTAGTTCACAGATATCAGCATATATAGTTAGTCAGGATGAGAATCCCACCAATTAACTGCTAGCTTCAAAAACCTGCTGAAGATTCTTAGGATCATTGCCTTCACCATCTTGTGCATATAAATATATGATTTTTCCCCTGTCATGTTTCCTAGCTTTTCTCCTTGCCCTCTCTTCACTGTTTAATCCTTAAGTTCTCACTTTCCTTTTAATTGTGTTATATCTTCCTATTTTTGTTTCTTCTGTTGAGTTTTTACACTAGGGAGACACTATATGATATTTACACATGTGGCTCTGGTAAAACAACACTGAGAAAGAATGGCCATCATAAACAAATCAACTAACAATACATGTTAGAGAGGCTGTGGGGAAAGGGAACCCTTCTCCACTGCTAGAGGGAATATAGACTGGTGCAACCATTATGGAAATCAGAGTGGAGACTCCTCACAAAACCAGGACTGGAAATCCCATTTAATCCAGCTATCCCTCTAGTAGAAATTTTATCAGAGAAACATCATATCATCATGATACATGTGCATCTATGTTTATAGCAGCACAATTTGTGATAGCTAAATCTTGGAACCAACCAAGATGCCCATCACCTGAGGAATGGTTGAAAAAGATGTGGTATTTTTATACAATGGATACAATTTTTATACTCAGCTATAAAGAATGATAAACTTGGAGCTTTTATATTTAAGTGGATGCCACTTGAAGATATACTCATAAGTGAGATAAAATTTTATCCTTTGCAAATTATGGAGGTTGGGACAACCAAAATTATATATATATATATATATATATATATATATATATATATATTTTTTTTTTTTTTTTTTTTTTTTTTTTTTTTTTTTTTTTTTTTTTTTTTTTCGGTATTGGTGAGTGAACTCAGGACAAAAATTGTATATTTGTCAAGGACAAAATATTCAGTTCCCAAACCACAATGTTGAACAGCACTGGAATATTTTCTCTAGGGTTTCATGAATAGGCAAGTGAAAGCCTATCACAGAATGACCATGTATTCCTTTCTCTCTCTGAACCACCAACATCAGTATATTGCTGGCAGCTATTGCATTAAAAATAAAGTATTTTTCACTATCAGAAAAAAAACTACAAAAAGTAACAAACAGTAGTGAAGCTGTGGGGAGGGAGGAGCTCTTCTCCAGCATGCGGGGGAGTGTGAGCTAGGACAAACACTACAGAAATCAGTGTGGAGAGTCCTCCTAAAGCCAAAAATAGAAATTGCATTCAGCTCAGCCATGTCTCTCCTAGCTGTATTTCTGAAAGAACTGAAGAAAGCACATAGGACCTGATCCACGCGTGCTCATGCTGATAGCAGCGAACTTCACAGTGTTTCTCTGTTGAGGAAGACTGATGGAGGAGATGCACATCCACATAATGGACCATTGTTCTTCCACAGAGAGGAAAAGGGTCAGGCCATCTGCAGAAAAGTGGAGGAAACTGGAGACTGTTGCGAGTGGTGAAATGTGGAAGCCGCAGAAAGCTAAATATCACATTGCTTCTCTTATCTGCAAAACATAACATGGAAATAAATAAAGGAATGAGTAAGAGAAATGCAAGTCTGTAGGAATCAAACAGCCAGGCTTTTTGGATGCAGAGAAGGGGATGGGTGGGGGAAGATAAGAAGAGAAGGTAAAAAAATCAGAGATGATCAAGATGTGTTTATGCTATGTGCAGGGACCATTTCCCCAAATGAACATCAGTACTGTCTATTGCAAATGTACACCAATGAAAAAGAATAGTTATGCCAGTGAAGACTTAGTGCCTGCTTTTGCAAGCACAAGGACCAGGGTTCAAGTCCCTGTCCTGCAATCCTCACTGGCCCTACCCCTGGGATGTGCTGCAACTGAGTCTGGGTGTGGTGGTGCACACCTGTAATCCCAGTGCTGAGGAGGCTGAAACAGGAGGATCACTACATGCTTGGACTGCATAGGGAGATCCTGTACCAAAAACAGAAAGTGGAAAAATAATAGTTGCTAATTTTCAAAATAAACCTTGATAATCTTTTTCTTTTGTGTCTCTGTCTCTTTCTCAGTCCTCTCTCTCTTCTCTGTCTGTCTTTCTCTGTCTCTGTCCTCTCTGTTTCTGTCTGTATCTCTGTCTGTCTGTCCTGTCTCTGTCTTCTGTCTCTATCTGTTTGTCTTTCTCTGTCACTCTCTGTTTCTTTATCTCTGTCTCTATCTCTCTCTGTCTCTGTCTCTCTCTGCTTCTCTGTCCGTCTCTCTCAGAATACAATCCTAACCGAGCTTGATATCTTGGTGCCGCTGCCTTGGGCGGTGCTCAGATGCAGTGCTGCTAACTGAAGTTGTGTTTGCGCATCTGTACCAATATCAACGTGATAAAAGATGAATCATTGTAGTATTATTATGAAAATATCTCTGATCCTAGAACTGTCGAACACCCAAGGAGCACATACTGGAAAACGCTGCAGTTTTGCAGTCTTGCTCTTCTGGCTCTCTTCTGTTGTGTGTGGATTTTGGGATTGTTTTCTCTCAGTGCTGGGCAATGCCATGGAAGGTTGCTCTGAACTGCATGTGGCATTTTTTGTGATACCAGAAATTTGATTTTTCCTTTGAGCCTTGCTCTCCTGAGGATTTGTGTTCATCAAATCATTTTCGTATTTCTGCTGTGTTTCTTTCAGCCAAACCCACGGAAATGAAGAAACAATAGGTTGTTTATTTCATTTTCATTTTATTGACAAAGAAAAAGCAAAGAGACAGCTTCAAAACAGGCCAGTAAGACAGTTTCAATAATTAATACATTGCATATTGTTTTCTTCGTAATATTCATAGAACAAGATGCAAACATGATATCCTGTCCAAACACCATTAGGATAAATTATTCTTCCCATCGAATTAAGAGAAAACAGTTGTACATCTATCCCAACTATCGTGTGTGTGTGTGTGTGTGTGTGTGTGTATTCACTACAAAATGGTCAGTCATTCATATCCCCCTTTTCTGTTTAGTTTTGTCAGAGATGGGTATTCCATTGTCATTTAAATATTGAGGGTGCATGAATTTAGCAAAGTAATCCAATGTAGTCCAGTAGTCCATAGTAGTAGGGGGTTATTCATAGGACCAGCAATGTCAGACGTTGTTGGTTTGAGCCTTTTATAGCTCAGCAGTTGTTTATGTCAAGTATGTCCTAGTTAGGCCTCGCACATATTAGATATAAAGTTCCAATACCTTACTATCGATGTGTAAAGAGTGCCCTAATTTATTAATCACTTGAAGCAGCACATCTCACCCTGCTCTCCTATAGCGATCCATTGGTCTGCAGTGTGATGTGTTGTACCCGGGGAGAAATGGGGTGGCGGGAAGAAGAAGACAGATGAGAAGACAGGAGCTGAGTCAGGTGGTGGCCCACAGCCTGACTGGAAGGTGAGCCCAGCACAACAGCAGGGGCCGTCAATTATACCTTTGCAAAGTTAGCATCACATGGCACCAGCTTGCCTAGTGACCAATTTCAGTTCCTTTTTATTTTATTAATGTATTTGATACAGGGTCTTGCTACACAGCTCGGACTCGGGCGACCCTCGTTTCCAGCGTCCGCAGCACTGGGATCACAGGCCTGTGTCACCACTCCTGGCCTTTGCCTAGTGACTAAGAGCTGCGTTGACCGGGCAGGATGCTTCTCTCAGGGCTGAGGCAGCCGGACTGCTCAGGCACTGACGCCTAGTCCTGCTTGCACACGTGTGACCAAGCTCTAGCTTCAGCGGCACCCCACAGTCTCCTAGGAGAAGTTCACAGTCCCTCTGAGGTCACCAGATGACACCCTCTCCCCTGATGGGCCTCTAGGGTTCAGCGTTTCTGCATCAGGACAATAAGGCCTCAGGTGGTTCGCTCCACAGTAAGTGAGTTCCACGAGCCGCTCAAATAGGGAGAAGAGCGGAGGCGGCTGAGCTGGGGCGGCCGTGAGAACCATGTTGGATCCTGCGCGGCGCTGTGCCAGAGCTCCCCAGATGAGCGTCTCCGGGGCCTTAGTGGTCTCGGTTCTCCTTGCCATGCGGACATGGCCTTGCGCTGGCATTTCTGAGAGCATGGACGGTAAATGGCCACTTGCACAGTGTCTCCTTGCGGGTGCTCAGAGTGGTTCCTTCCCACGCTGGTGCCAGCCTGCCTGCCTGCAGAGATGTGCTCTTTAATTTGCAGGAAGAGAACAAACTTCAGGTTGGGGGCCCTCGTGTCAGCCGGCAGAGGCCCCGTTTTCCTGCCTATTCGTCTGAGTTCCCAGCCCGCGTTTTCGGTCTTTCGCTCCTGCTTGCTTTGGTCTTTAGCTCAATTCTCACCTGCAGACTGTGCTGGGTAGTCTGCCTCGGCCAGCGCGCTGCGCCCCTGTCTGGCGTCCTAAGAAGCGCGGCTGCGCCCTAGAGGGCTTCGTGCCCCTGCCCTCTTCTATTCCATTCTGGGCAGCGCGGTGCCTTTCTTCTGCGTTCAACCCATCCGCTGTCCACGAAGCCAGTGGGCGGAAGCAAAATCGGTGTGCTGTCCCGCAAGTCGGCTCTAGCGGGTCTTTTCTCTTTTCCTTGGAATCCAAATGCTTCCCAGCTTTAAAACCTGACCAGATGTCTGTTCTACAGGAGATTTTCAGCATTATTTTTTGTGCTTTAAAAAAGAAAAAAAGTTTGCTTGTTTACCTCGAAGTAGACTTATCTGTTTTATTCTGTTTGAAGTGTGGGTCTTTCCTTGGGACTGATACATGAATTTCTTATTGAGTTGCTCGACATCAAAGCTCTTCACGAGCTTGGGCCAGACCTGCTTACCGGTTTCTTTCCACCTTATCTGAGGTGAGGTCTTCCTTCAGAACGCCTGGGTCAGTGTAGCTCACCGTGAATCAGCTCACTACAGAAATGCGCAGTGCCTGCAGAGGTGGCAGTGGCTGGCGAATCCAGCTGTCCAGAGGGCGTTGCGAGGGTGTTCTGCCCATGCTCTCCTTTGCAAAGCAGGGGTCCTCCGATGGCTCTGCCTCGGCAGGTGCATCCAGGGACTGTGTGGGTCCTCCAGGCTTTTTCTCTAGCAATTCCTTTGTGTTTTGAGAGACCATCGCAGCGATTCAGAGGGCCACTCGCCTCTACTGGCGTCGATACCAGCAACGAGGTCAGGAGCATGGGCTTCCCGTGCTCTCCCCTGAGTCTGCTTTATAACCCATCTTTTATCCCAGTCATTGGAATTGTTTTGCTTAGGAAGGATTTCCTAACGTTTTGTTCAGGGGATATTAGAATATATCTTAGGCACACGGGAGCTGTATTTGGAGGTGCGGAGGTCGCTGGTGTGCAGCCGGGCTGCTGCAGGGCTCCCTGTCCCCTGAGGGGCTTGCTCTGGTCTTCTTGATGGTGGTTTATCCGTGAAGGCCAAGGGCTTCCAGGCAGCAGGGCTGCTGCAGGTGTCCGTGGCTGCTGCAGCTCTCACCATTCACTCTTCTCACGCTTGGGGACTCAGCTGCAGCCAGTGAGTCCACTGAAAATTATTGCTCCTGGCCCCGGGAAGACTTGGGCTAGGAAGGGGGCGGGGGTTTTACTTCGCAGAGCTCATGGGGCTTCCACCTGGGGTAGGAGATTTCTCCTTGGCGGAGACTGTTGGCAGCTCTTGCTGTGGTACATACTGCCCTGCCCTGCCCTGCCCTGCCCTCTGGCCTTCTCCCTTTCCAAAGGTACATCGGGCTTGTGTTGCTCCTAGTGCAGCACAAACTCTTTCTTTACACTGAGCTCTAGATGTAGCTCTTTCCACCAAAGCCAGTTACTTTTGGAGGAGGGAAGGGGGTGATATGAGATTTTTTATCCTGGCATGTTGAGCCCTCTCCATTCTCCATGAAATACCTAAAATCTAGGCATTTGGATGTATCATTGAGCAGATATTTTGGGAAAATAATGATCGTCTGAAAATGCATCGCAGGCTGTTTTGTGCAGTCCTAGCCCCCCCTGCTAGAAGGGGGACATGCCCCTTTGTTATCACAAAGGGCAGAGATAAGTGTCCTCGAACTCACCTTGGAGCAGGTGGCACCTGACACTTTCTCCGATGTCTCTTCCGCAGTGAGGCTGCGCTGCTCCCTAGACTGGGTGATGGTCTCCGTCAGCCCGCACAGGTACGACAGCAGCAACCCATACATGTTCTCCGAAGAGTTGGTTCTGGGCCTGGCATGCCCTGCAACTGAGATTCGCCCGTACGTGTATTATTTTGTGTACCTTGTTAGTGCTTGTGGTATCCGGACCCAGGTGAGCACGGTGGTTGTTTGTAGAAATGCTAAATGTGTGTCAGTTCTTAGTGTCTATTGCTAAAGATTTTGTGCTTCTTTTTTTTATTTTTTTAAACAAGGTCTGTCTTTGCTTCTTGTTATAGTGATGATGGGTAGATGACAGTGGAATTCTTTGCCAGTACTGGGCCCTGGTTGATGAGTAAAGAGGAGGCAATGGCACAGACCTAGACTTGTCCGAGAACTGATTTGAAGTGCTCTTACAGCACCAGTATTCTATTTCACTGAAGTGTAGGAGACAGTTTTGAATTTCATCCAGTGCTCCTGTGGGCAGGGTCATGAGTGAGATGTTCTCTTAGACTGATCCATGATCCATGAGGATATGAATTATGTGTTGGGGGCGTGGCTGTCATAAGAATAAAGACTCTACTGGCTGTTTGGTTCAGGAAAAAGATTAAACGGTTTTATTCTGGGATGTTACCTCTTTTTTTTTATTTTTTTTTTTATTTTTTATTTTTTTGTCTTTTTGAGACAGGGTCTCACTATGCAGTTCAGGCTGGCCTTAAGCTCACTTTGTAGCTCAGGCTGGTCTCGAACTCACAACAATCCTCCTGCCTCAGCCTCCCGAGTTCCTGCCTCAGCCTCCCGAGATGTTACCTCTTTTTTAGAGTACCATATTTAAACAATTCATATTGGTACCACACAAATTTTGTGAAGAATGAATTACTGTGCTTGGCCTTTGTGTGTAGCCAGGAGGGACAGTGGCTACGTCCAGGATCTCAAATGTTTTCTGTTTTGTATCTCCATGTGTGTGTGGTGCTCCTGTTACTAGAAGCCTCTTCTATTCAACTGTCTGCTCCCTTAGGTGATCTCTGAGAATTTTCTCCTTATTCAAACGGAGCTGTACTATATCCCGAGGGATGGACACGGGGAGCCTGAGATGATCCCTTTGATATGCATTGTTTCACGGTGAGTCATGCAACTCCACTCCTCTGGAAGATTTGTTTTCTTTGTCTTTGAGACAGGACCACAAATCTGTGAAGATTAGTCTGGCCTTGAGCTCCCTTTGTATCCCAGGTTGCTCTAGAACTTGCAGTGATCCTCCTGTCAGCTGCTGCAGTTCTGGAATTGCTCACCCATTTTTTAGCATTAAGTTTTGGAGAAGCATATAATTTTATCTATGACTATGACTTGCCCCTAAGCATAATTCAAGCAAGGCTCAGACTTATAATAAAAACATTTACAAATACATTTCAATTGATACTCTATTCTTTTTTTTAACGTTAATTTTTCCAATGTAATACTTTGAAATTAAAAATATAGAATTGGAAATATCCTAACAAACAATCTAGTATAATTAGGTTATTTTAAATAAGGTTATGAACCTTTGATAAGTGGGACACTCGGGCATCCGCACTGTAATTTGATGTTTCCACCTTCAATACTCTTCTGATACATTTTGTTTTTAGTTTCATGTTAGAACAGTAAGGGACCCTAGTTGAGAGAAATCAGTCCTTCATTTTGTGTCACTGGCGGATGGAGATACATGGAAGGAATCTGTAAAACTGAGTTACTAAGCCCCCAGAGGACCCTGCACCAACTCTGAGACCAAGTGAAACATTAGCTTGATACATGTTTATTGTTACTGAAAGACTCACATTGTGTTGTAAATCTGAGTGATAGATCTTAGAAATCACCCTGAAACACAAGAAAAATGATGACCTTATTGAAAATAATTGGCACCAAACTAAGAATTTAGAGCTCAGCCAGTGTGCAGTATCTTAACATGACTACAGCACTACTGTGGGGTGCAGCTTTTTATTGTGGTAAAACATAGGTGAGACAAAGTGTACCATCATTACCATCTCTTACGAGTGTCTCTTGGTACCCTCACATCCATCCATGCTGCTCATACTTCTGATCTTTCCTTCAGCTTGATTTTGTGAGGCAGAAGCAGGCTCAGCGACTTAGTAAGTCTGGGAAGTTTCCCAGATTGAAGCCAAGCCTTGAAATCTGCTTGTCCACATCATGCACGCGAATGGATGGTAGCCCCTCCATTGCGTGTAGTTTACACTCCTTGACAAAAATGAATGCTAGCTGTACAACACCATATTCCTAGGCCTTGTTGTATGAATTTTAAGGGAAACACGCACATGCACAAACGCATACCATCCTAGTACTTTAGTCAGTTAAGTTCTTGGTGGGTTTTCCTTTCCAGTCTCAGGATCTACTTGGCTGAGTCTGTTTTATGGAGGGCTTTGGTTCCGTGCTCTTTTCAGATAATGAGTCATTTAGAGCACTTCTCTTTACACCTGATTTTTAACCAGTGGGAGGTGAAACTTATCTGCCTCAATTTTATATCTAGATCCCACTGCTCCCTGGTGTGCAGGTCTGGGGTGCTGGTGCTGTGCTCCCCTCCCCCAAATTATCACGTTGGGAATGATCATCGTCAGAAACAGCACTTAAAACAACTTGGCCCCGAGTTTAGATTCAGGAAGACTTGGTGTCAAGTATGCCAACCTACTTTCTGTGTCTCGTCTCTTCAGGAAATCACCATGGATTACTCCAGTATTTTCGGTGGAGGATGACATAGAACCCAAGCCCAGTCCCTTTATGTCTGACCTTGAGACCACAGCAGAGGAGTTGGGCTTACTGAGTTATAATCACACGTGGCCTCTGCTGAGTGCAGAAATGAAGTCTGGTTGTTGGGGATGATAGGTGTGTTGGGAAATGATTTCTGAACTAGAAATATGGTTGGTAATTTGAAGATAAGATCATGCAATACAGCAGCCACTGTTGTATTCTTATTGCTTTTTTTTTTTTTAAACTGGTATTTTGTATCATTTCTAATGCTGTATTTTCAGATTATGATTCTGTCCTCTTTAAAAAATAAAAGAATGTATCTCTACACAAACACTTGTACACCATTTTTTCAAAATCTTTTCTATTTTTAATTATTTTTTATTTTATGGCATTTGAAAATAGTGTTGAATATCTTTTATTTATTGGATTCTTTAGAAAATAATCAAATTAGCCACATATTTAGTCATTTATTCTTAGAGTCTAAAATTTTTTAAAAATTTATTTTTTAGTTCATTTTGATGAGAAAAAAGATAAAATAGTAATGAAACAGTTTCAAAACAGGTTAGTGGGGGCAGTTACAATAATTAATACATTGCATATTGTCTTCCTAGTAGTTATTCAGAGGACAAGGTGAAGACATGATATCTTGTTTAAGCAGTATTAGTACAAAACTTTCTTCTCAATAAACTAAGAGAACATAGGTATGTATCTATCATAACTATCTTGTGTGTGTACCTCTATCTACCTGTCTGTCTGTCTGTCTGTCTGTCTATCTATCTTATTTTTCACACCAAAGCAGTCCTTTGTACTTTTTGCATAGTAACAGCTGACACAAGGTTGCCTAGAGACTAATAGCTGACCTAACCAGACAGGATGTTTATCTCAGGAGTGAAGTAGCTTGTTTGCTTTAGGCACTGAGGCTCAGTCCCACCTACACACATTTGATCAATCCTAGCTTCAGGGGCTCTCAACATATCCACCTTTTTTTGTTTTATTTTGTCAGAGATGGGTGTTCCATTGCAGTTAGAGATGCTGTATTTGGAGAAGTCTTTCAAGGAACTTAAAATTATTCTATTTTAAACAACTGGTGAAATAAACAGGAAAATTTACTATTTTAACCATTTCAGGGGGACATTTCAGAGGTTTGCACATGTTCATGTTTTGTGCAGACGCATCCACTATTTTACTCCGGAGCAGTTTTCATCTTGCACAACAGAAGCTCTTCCCATCAAGAACACCCCTTGCGTCCCTCGGCCTGCCCAGGCCCGCACTCCACTTCCTGTGTGCTGACTCGGCAGCTGTACAGAAGTCTGACAACAGCATTGTACAATGCACGTTGCGGTGTGGCTGGATTATGTCACTTGGCATGTTTTCAGGGTTTATCCATTAGAGCACATGTCCGAATTTTTTAAGGATAAATAATGTCCACGTGTGTACAGCATTTTATCTACTCATCTGTCAATGCACCTGGATGGCTTCAACACTTTGGCTATTTGGAGTAATGTGGCCATGGGCATTGGCGTGTACATGTCTATTTAACCTCCTGCTTTCCATTCTTTGAACACATACCCATAAGGTGAATTGCTAGGTAATATGGCAATTCTATATTTAATGATTCTGAGAACCTGCCATGCCATTTCTAAAGTACACAAACCGTTCTGTATTTTCCCCAGCCATACACAAGTGTTCTAATGTATGTGTATTATCACCAGCCTAACAAAGGAAAAGGAAGAAGCTTACAGTGTATCAAGTGGACTTTAGGGAACCTGACATGATAGCCAGGACTTACTACCTGAGGGCACAATTGTCTCAAACCCAGATGGATCTAAATTCATTGATATCTATTAAGCAGTATGCCAGACATTTGGGCTTGGACTTAACTAGTTTAATATATGCATTCTTATTTATTAGAAAGTTTTAATTGTTCTGTGATATACATACTCTTCAAGTATTAAGAATGGAACAGTGCATTGGATGGAAAGAAGACAGAAGAATCCAGAGCGGCGAGGATCTCCGGGTGCTCCGATGAGACTCAGGGCTACTGCTGATGCTGGGCCTCAGCCACACTCCAGTTCTGGAAGGGAGAGGTCCAAACCTTGGACATCACTTGGAGAGTGGCCTGCAGGGCAACCACAGGGAAGTCTGAAGGCTGTCTGAGGAGACAGCTGTGACTTGGTGATCCACTCAGAGTCACTTTAAAGAGGGCAGAGGCAAGATTTAAACCGAGAGCAGCTGAAGGACATCCACTCGACCAACAAGCAGGGAAGGACAGTGGGTCAGACCCTGCAGCCTGGGAACACAGCCTGAATCCCAATTGCAGATTTCCTTCATTGATCCAGATACTCAGAAGGGGTCAGGAGCCTGTACTACCCAGGTTTTGCCTGTCAATCAGAAGAAGGTAAGTGACTTTAATATAGGAAACTCTTTATGCCGAGAGGACCAAACACAGTCCCTCTCTCATCTGCCCTTTCTATTGTGATATACCTGTGTGTGTTTGTTAATCTTAACTGCCAGTCTGACTGGGCAAGAAACTCTTGCAAAAGTGGTGAGATCACTCTTGCTGTTCGTCTCAGTGGGTTGATCTGCTCGTGGATGTAGCAGAAAGTGCTGAAGAGGTGGGGCCCAACTGGAGGAGGTGGGGCACTGGGGGGGGTGTTTGGAGGTACTTTTCTCTGCTGCTCTGCCTATTGACCTTTGCAGAGTGAGTTGCTTTGCTCTCCCACGCCCTTCAGCTGTGACATTTCCAACTTGGACTTGGCTGACCATGGATTAAAGCCTCTGAAACCACAAACCCATCAATCTCTCCTCCTACAGGTTACAGACACTTGGTCTTGCAGTAGGAAACCTGACCAGACCACCATAAGCAATCCTGAGGAGGCTGCCGAGGCCCTTGGAGAAACCCAAGTGGCCTAGGAGACAGTTGTGTGTGGAAATGTCAGCAATCACTGTGGGTGACGCGATACCTGGCTGTCTCTCCACCTGCAGAGGATACACCACAGGGCCTTGACAGTTTCAGCCCTGGTGTTGCTCATGGCCTGGCATTTGCCTCTCAACACAAGACCAAGAGTGATTATTTTTCAGCCCCCAAATCCAGGAACCTTGGACAGATTCTAGAAGCTTGAGGCCTTCTGGTTTGGGATTAGGAAGACCAGAGTGACATCTCAGAGCTGGATCCTGTCTGTCTAGTGATGTTTGACAATGATCCAAAAGAAGAGTGAAGCAGCTGCCATACTTAGCAAATGGAAATTCAGGATGCCCAGATAAATTTTAATTTTAGATAACACTTTACAAAGCATTATTATATGCATTGGATCATTTGGGATTTATTAAAATACAGATATCATGTGTGGTATGCAAATTGTGACCAATAATGTGGACTGAATTTTAAATATTTTCTTGTAAGTTGTAGCTTGCCAGACTCAGGGAAAGAAAATCACACCTTGCAGATTTTAGGAATCTCAGTTCTTAAATGAAAGCAAGGTGTACATCTCCCTGTGATGTTTGTTTTGAGAACTAAGCACAGGATCTCGGTGCAGCATCTAGGGTGAGGGTGGTCAGTGAGCGAATATTACTGTTGGTGATCGTTCGTCAGCAGAGGGAAGAACATCTGAAGAGGGAAACGTGGCCTTGTTCTGGGCTCTGGCATTTTAGTTCCCAGGCAAGCTCTCTCCTCCCCTGCTGTGGAATGAGAGGCCCCTCCAGATGGAAGGCGATTCAGAGAACACCAGTACTCACCAGAAGTCGGAGCTTCATCAGGGAGCTCAGAACACATGAGCTGCAAACGCCCAGACACTGTTCTATCAGCAGCACCAGTCGGGAAGCATGCTGTCTGACTGCATCTTTTCTGTCCTGTCAATCTGGTTTGTGTGTTCTGCCAGTCTGAACGCTACACCTGTGAGCTCTCGGATGAATTCACTGATACTCTTCTTAGAGATCGGTCTCTTTCTCAGCTCCCCACAACTGTGTGACTTCATGAACTTTGGGCTCGCAAGGTGGTATAATTCCTGTTTTACACACACTACGTGAAACTTAATTCCCTACCACCTTGTGGGCAGGGAAAGGAACCAGATTTCTTTATGCACAGAGAAAATGCTTCTCAATGTCAGCTGAAATCAGCATGACAAAAAGTGTCAAAAGAAGTCCACACCATTGAGGAGGTTTCCCTCTGTTGGAAATGGGATGTGTGGGCCCCTTTGTTTCCTTCAGCTTGTGGGTTTCCCATGTTCCCTGAGCCAGTCAGGGCTTAGCGAAGTTGGTGCCTGAGAGCAAGGCCATCCCATGTTCTCCAAAGGTTTGTGAGAGAAACATACAACAGAGAAGAAATAACAGTGGCTTTCATATTGGGTGGACAGAACTTCGATTCTGACACTGTCACTTGTAATCTTTCTGAACGTGGGTAGGGTACTGGTGGCTCTGACCTGATTTCTCTCCACCATCAGGCGGTCCTGTGGAGAGACCGGCAGAAGCCGCCCTCCTCTGCTGTGGCTGATGCTGTGTCTGTCGCAGCTGCTTGCCATCTGCTCCTTCCTCCGGTGCAGAGACCCTGATGTTCCACTTGTGCTTTACACGTGTACACTGAGGGCTTGTCCTCTGAGTTAGGAGTTCACTCCCTCTCTTGTCAAGTGGAGCCTCGTGCAATGTCCATAATTCACCCTGTAAGCTCCTTGCTAATCACAGCAGCACCAGCTCTTTTATGTTCTGCTCCCTAATTCCTGCTCTCTACAATATGCATCCATCCATTCATTGATTTTTAGCCACCCCACAGCCATCTGTGGTCCCTGCCATGACCCCCGTGACACAGGAAGGAGCTCCGCCTGTGACCTGGGGTTGTCTGAGGCATCTGTTCGCAGGAGCAGGTGAGGCTGTGCTGAGCTCCAGATGCCACGGGAGCTGCGTGCAACTGGACAAGAGAGGGTGTCGGGAAGACAGAGGGGGTCCTCAGCTTGGGTCTGCAAGGTGACCCCATGAGGGAAAGAGAGCTCATGCCAAGGCATCCCAGCTGGGCAGACTTTTGGTTATCCAAGGAGCAAGTTTAGGAGGTGCGGTGTGCTGCACTGTGGCATGAGCACCCGATGGAAGGGCATAAGCTGGGAGAGACCAGTGCTCACATTCCAGGGGAGCAGGGGATGGTGGTGGTGGGCCTTGGGGCTGGCTTACACAAGCATGTGAGCACCCATCTATGGCTTTCAGGGACACTGGGTGTCTGCATGCAGTGGGCAGCAGACGTCACACATCACCTGCCCGGCCCTCACGCTCTGATCCTGGAAAGCCACTGTCATCAACACACCTCTGGGAGGGGAGGGACAGACTGTGATGTTTGAAGTTTAGGATAATGTGGTTGCAATGTGGAGTGAAGTGGAAGGAGCAAGCGGGCAGGAGCCTGGAGTTGGATGTAGTGAACCAAGCAGACAGTGGACAGCTTTCAGGCCAAGAAAAGGGCTCTGTGTTAGCATTTGTGCCCCCTTGTGTTTAATTATTGAGTCATATTTCTTTCCTTCTATTGGGTTATAATTAAGCATATGATCCACTTGCATTTTCCAAAAGGCGAACAAACTGATCATTGCACACCAACAGCTGTAGCATACCCCAATAGCCTCCCTTCACCCAGTGTATCCTGGGGATTGTGGTGGATTTTTCACCTGGAGCTCCAGGGATCCACCTGAAAGGCCTGCACCCATGGCAGGACTAGGGTGCCTCAGGTCTACACCTTGCCTGTGCTCCTGAGGACTGTAGAATTCTCTCCCCCTCAGGCAGATATTCTTGGTCCCAAGTGAGCGAATATATAACACACACTTTCTATTGTCCATATGAAAAGTGTCACTACGGGTGGTAGAGGGGTATGTGGAGCTAAGAACCCGCACAAGTGGGACAGTTCCCAGAGTAGTTAAGTTGCTCATAGCCTGTGCTAGCAGATGCACTCCAGCTCTAAGGAGAGTCCAAGGGACCTGCAGTGGCACTCTGTGCAGTCTTGCTCTTTTTTATTTTTTTATTTTTTTTATTTTTGATAATTTTATTACAAAATAAAATGCTTCTTGTGTTTGTATCATTAATAGACACTGACACTGTATATTAATTAAAGGTTTGAAATGCATTTCAACTATGTGTTCTAATTATATTATATTGGAAAGATTCTGAGACTATAAAATAATTCCATTATTATTTAACAATAAAAAGTTATTAGGGGGGCTGGGGATATAGCTCAGTAGCATGAGCATCTGCCTGGCAAGCACCTCAAATCCTAAATTTGATCCCTGAAAAGAAAAAAAAAAGAGAGAGAGAAAAAAAATTATTAGGTATCAGGCATCTAGCAAGTGTGTCTTCATGTTCTGTTTTTCTCATGTTTAAAATATGAATAATGATAGTCATTTCAGAAGACTGCTGTGAGGAATGAATGCATACAAACTTATGAAGAAAGTACAGTAATGCATAGCATGAGGCCCAAATAGACATTAGTGATTTAGTTTTTTTTAAAAAAGTATCATGACTGTTATCCCAATTATGAGATCCAGATGCAGATAACTTGAGAAAGTGTGAATATGGTTGGGGCCCTTGATGAATTATGGTATAATTCATCTACGGAATTATACCGTATGAAGGTGTAATTTTAGTCGATTCCATGTATTGCTAGATCACAGCATTTTTTTTTTTGCCTCTGAGGCCATATCTATTTCCTTTGGGTGATCAGGACAGCTGAACATCTAATCCATTCATTTTGGTCCTCATTGTGATTGAAACAGATGAATCCATCATGCAGTGATTTGCTTTGATCATTAAGACAGCCAAAATGAAAGCACTGGCCATGCTGCCTGAGGTCCATTTATTTATTTATTTTTAAAAAAAATTTTTTTAATTTTTTTTCATTTGGCCATTTATTTATTTATTTATTTATTTATTTATTTATTTATTGAACACTTTGCTCACCTTGATGAGCTCAGAGATGTAAAGAGCAAGACTGTCACTTTGCCTTATCTGACTCGATTTATCATCATTTACATCTCTGAGCTCATCGAGGTGAGCAAAGTGTTTTCTTTCAAGGGCCCATCAGTACCTATATGGGTGGCTAATCCTAATGACCACTTTCATGAAGTAAAGGAATACTGGCAGATGAGGAAAGCCTGCCCCTGGGCATCCTGGGTGGGTCCCGGGGCTGTGACTGTAGGGGCCTGTGCCTTTCGCTGGGCCTCTTCCCCTGCTCTGTCTCTGGGCCGCCTGCCGGGGCTCTTTCCTTGTGCCTGGGAGCCTGTCAGCTGTGAATGAAGCCCCTAAAACTGTGACCCAAGTTCAAAACTTTCTTCTTACAAGTTGTGGATGCCTGGTATTGCATCACAGCGATAACAAAGTTGGCCAGAAAGCTGGTGCACCTACCATCTGCTTTTATCAGCACCAATTTTTACCTTCATTTTGTGATGTCATTTTCCATGGGACAATGGAGAATGATGTCAACTCTCTCAATCTCTGTCCTGTTTACTTAATCACTTCTGGCTCTGGGCTACAGAGTGAGAGTGACAGAGAGGAAGGGAGATGTGAAACAGGAAATTGAAGGCAAAGAAGAGAAGGGCCAGAGGGCTACAATTTCTTCAGGAGGATGAGAAAATACCCCTAAGAGTTTAACTTGTGACACGCAAACTCATTCGCATCTATTTTAAGTAAGCTGAGCATCCATTTGAGAGCACAGTTGCTCATGTGGATCTGAAAACAAACAACATTTAAGTTTGGGGAAATAAAACCAGGATATAAATAACTAAGAACTTTGGTTTCTCAAGAGGAAGCAAGGATGAGAGGGAGCAGCAGGCCTGTTCCAGGGCTGTGCCGAAGCATCTATGTGGCAGGGGAGATGCCAGCCCCACTATCTCTTCCGTCCAGGCAGAAGCATGGTTAGAACTCATCTTGATAACTTTTCTCTAACTAAAACATGTGATTTTGTCATATTTGTTGATGCTTATGGTTAGGAAAGATGGACTATCATGGCTGTAAGTGTGGGGCATAAGCAGCTCGGGAAGGGCCAGGATGAAGATGCTGGAGAAAACTTCAATAAAAAGAAACAACTGAGGTTCATGAGGTGCCTCTCCATTTCTGGTTTGCTTTTCTTAAGGTTCTGTTAAATCTTCTCAGGAATTAGCACCCGGGTCAATCACCAAATGCCATCGCAGTTTGCTTTTGCCAAGACCTTGACTCCAGCCTCTGAGTTTTTGCTGCAGAACTCCTGCATCCTCCCGGGAAATGCCACAAGGAGCTGCTGCTTTGGTCCTCTCCCAGCTGATGTGAATGATTTAAGTAAAACTCCTGAGAAAACCATCCTAAGCCTGGGCTCACACATAATCTTCTCTGGAGGTTCTTTGTCTGAACTCTGTGTGTCACCCATCAGCCCACCGTCCCTCCACCAGGTTCTGACAGCCTCTGTGCTCTTAGGTGTTGGGTAATATTATTTTACTTAATTGTGGTCTGCTCCATTGCACCATGGACTAGAGGCCCCATGCACGCTTGTTGAGAGATAACAACTGTACCTGGCATGGGGTGTGAAGTCCCCGTTGGATGAGTCTGTAAGTAACATTTATTTCTTGATTCAAATGTTGTATTTGCTAGGCTCCCTTATTCCTGAATACACAGTGATAAGATAGCACCTGGGTGGGTGAGATATTCTGTAGACGATGTGTCAGTATGTCACAAACTTTCCTTAAGAAATTTTACTAAAGCTCAGAAAATACCCTTAGACAGCATAATCTATACCATGCCAACCCATGTGTGTTTATTTTAAGTAAATTCAACATTCGGTTTGAGAAGACAATTGCTCCTGTGGGATCTGCCAACCAGTTGTGTTTGTATTTAAGGAAGTGAAGCTCAGATGTAACGAACTGATCCAAGAGCCTTTGCGTGTCAAAGGCTAGCCCACGGAGGAACAGTGGAGTGGGGCATGGCTAGGGGACGGGGCGGTGAGCAGGCCGCTGTGCAGCCAGGGGACTGGGATGTACTGCGGCATCTATAGGTCTGTTCAGAGCCGTTCCCAGTTACACTTATGACGACACTGAAATAAAATCAATATAAACCTTCAGCAAGTCCCCTGACTTATTTTCCTCTGGTGAAGCTAGTTATGCTACTCAAATGAGCACACGTGTTTAGGTGATCTAGTTGAGGTGTCCGGCTCAGTCTCAGACTCCCTAGATTTGTTCAGAGCACTTTTAACTGAGGTCCTGGCTCTGAGTGTTTCCACAGCCCCATTCTTCCGCCCTCAGAGATCTCAGCAGCAGAAGGTGAGCCAGGTATTTCAGCTGATGCTGGGGAGCTCGGGGTGGAGCCTTCTCTGCTTCCGCTCCCTCCCAAGCATAGCTCACAGCAGTCAGGACTCTGCCTGTCCTGTGTGCAAAACCATCTACCTAGTCAGCCATGCAAAGTGCATGTAAATAATAGGAAGAGAAAGGTGACAGTGAGCTCAGAGGCAGGCCTGGAGAGCCAGAGATTGACCTGTGCTGCCAAATAGTGCATCTTCCTGGCGCCTGAGCACGAGTCAAGGGAGCCTTCAACAGAGAAGCCAGGATTTTGGAAACATGGCAGGGGCAAGTCCATACATTTATATTCACAAGATGGTTAAGGCAATGGTCTTGAGAATCTCCATCAGGTTTTTGAAACTAGCAGTTAATTGGTAGGATTGTCATCCTGACTAACTCTATATGTTGATACCTGTGAACTAAGCAACTGCACCGAGGATAGAAATGTGTAGTACTAGGGTCATGCTTGGAATGCCTGTAATTCTGGTCTTCTAAATGGGTACCACTTCTAATGTCATATCAATTACTGCTATACTTTCTCTCAAGTTAATGTCTGTTTAAAAAAGGCAATAAAAGAAAACAAGAGGAAAGAAAAAAATGTCATAGGTGTGACCTGCACCTATGGTGCACCATACAATGGTGTATATGGTTAGATTTCTAAATTTCTGTGTAAAGATGTGTAATTATTTTTTATTTTTTCACCTTGTATAGGGATTTACAGTTCAGCATATCAACAATGGTTGGAAAATACCTGGTCCATGTTATGTCTAAGGCATTTGATATTCAGACAGTGATATTAAGCTCAATTGCCTATGTTGTAGGGTAATAATGTCATTAAGCTTCTCTTCTGAAGAATTGACAACTCAAGTTTGCAGACCAAAAAATTAGAGAAAAAGAAGGGCTATAAGGACAGCCAACATTTTGTCTCTAGTCCTTCAAGGTCATGAGGATTCTGGACACAAGAAAACGTGCACTGTAACACCCTACAACTCAGTGGCAAACAAATTTTCTGTTCAAGGAGATTATGGAGCCACAGGAAGGTGGTCAATGACATAGAGTGTGCCTAAGGAGGGTCACATGGAGAGAAAACTTTCTCAGGCCTTCACAGAGGGCAAATTGGTCAAGCAATGGCTGTGACTCACCACATGGCTGACACTGACAAAGGATCTACAAACTGTGGTATAAGGTTTCAGGGTAAATTATGAGGGGATTTGACTGACCTTGTTAGATGCAAAAGTTACATTTCTTTTATATAGGTCTTGCTTTATCTTGGTCTTAACCATCCAGCAGAAAATATAAACAAGAGGTATAAAATGTAAAGCCATATTAATATGTTGAGTTATAAAAGGTTCAAGTCAACAACTTCTGACATTGCCAGTCCTACGGATAACCCACTACTATTATGGACTACTGGACTATATTGGATTATTTTGCTGAAATCACACTCCTACAATATTTGAATGGCAATTGAATATCCATCTCTGACAAAGCTAAACAAAAAAGGGGGATATAATGAAGGACCATTTTGTACTATAAAAAATATATCTGTATATATGAATTAGTTAGGATAGATATACAGCTACTTTCTCTTAGTTCAATGAGAAGAAAGGCTTGCACTAAGTGTTTAGACAAGATATCATGTCTGTATCTTATACTATGAATAACTACTATGAAGATGACAATATGCAATGTATTAATTATTGTAACTGTCCTACTTACCTGTTTTGTAGGTTGTTGTAACCTACTGACCTACTAAACTGTCTCATTGCTATTTTTTTTCCTCAAAATTAAGTTAAAAAATGTAGAAATAAAATAAAATAAATAATTGTAAAAAAAGAGGTGGGGGGCAACTGGAGCTAGCTGGACCTAGGAGTGGCTGGGCTGGGACACAAGTAGAGACATCAAGGTGAGAGGGGCGCAGCCTTTTGCCTTCTGCTCTCTATTACCACTTCCTGTTAAAATGTTTTCTTTTCAGGTTCTATAAATCCTGCTGGGCATGGGCAGATACACTCCAGAGGCCTCAGATTGCCTCACTTGATACTGTCTCTCTTCAAGGGACTTCTCAGCTTTGTCAGTTCATGGTAGGGAAAAAAACTCTCACACTGGGGTGTGAGACATCAGATGAGTGAGGCAGGCAGGAAGATAACCATCTGTGTCATGACCACGCCATTTCAACCGCCTACCAAGAACCCGCAGGGAGGGGAAGTCCACTGGGTCTCAAAAAAACAGTGCTCTCCATTCCAGGACAGCTTCCTCGATGGACATGGACGCCCAAGACAGGAGCAGGGCAGAGCTTGCCCTCCCAAATCCACAGGAGCAAGCTGGGTAAGTGAAAGCTGCTATTTTCTGCTCCCCATCATTTATCAGGCCAGAGAAAGTCACAGTGCTGGGATGACAGATAACAATTGGTGGATCTGTGCATGGACTCATCTAGTTTAATTCAGGCATTGACTAGGATTCTGTGCCTTCCCAGTGATTCTCTCCCTCTGGCAGGGAGAAGGATTTCCATTCTACTTATACACTGGTAGTAATAGGCTTTCTAACACTAGTGTCTCATGTTTTGGGTATGAAGAAGGGGTTTGTGTTACTCCTGTAGTGCTCTTTCCTCTGGATCTGGCATATAGCAGGGAACAGAAACTTTACAAAAAGACTTTCTGATTGGTCTTTGGGAAGCCCACACAGTGCAACCTTGCTCTGAAGATGAAACTGGAAACATAGATCAAAATATAATCAGATGCACTTCTATGTGAGGGCTATGAAATGCATAGATAAACATATTTAAGCGTCTTCAGTTTTGTTTACCAGTGGGGATTAATTAGAAGGTGCTTGATGGTAACCTTGTTCATTGTAGGAAAGCAATTCTGTACATGAGTTTAAGCATACCTGTTGCATTGTCTCTGCAGATTCTGTTTTTGTTTACAATATTAAAATGTATGTTAGCAAAATGGGTGGATTTTCAAATAAAATGCAGCTTCCACACACACAAAAAAAATTAAGAGTGCTCAGCAAAATTTTTGCTCTATTCTGTCCCGTCAAGTCACTTGGCCAGCACATCTCGAGATCCACCCTTGGCAGTCCTCTGAGCCTTACTACTACTGGCAGTGCAGTGGAGATTGCAGCTACAGGACTGTTTTGCTCAACACACAAACTCAGCTCTCCTTTCTGTGAGGCAGAATCTCTCATGTTTCAGGCTATGATGTTTCCTGCAGCTGAGCTTCTGTTACACTTCACAGGGTACCTGAAATCGAGTTCTTGGAGGCCTTGCAGGTGCCTGCTCCGACTGCTCCACAGCAGAAGTCTGCCTTGGCCCCCGTGAAGCAGACGTGGACATCGCTTTTGAAGAAGGAGTTGGAATTCCTGGGGGTAAGGGATTCCTTCCGCCCTTAGTGAGCTGGGGTTGTTTCCAGGCAGTAGTATTTGCTTATGCCAACAATTTTCTCACTGAGGTTTATGAGAAATGAAACCTTCTCCCAACTCTGGGCAGCTGAGGAATTGACACTGGTTGGATCATGCTGGGAAGAGGGGGAAGGATTTTCTCATGAATGCTGCAAATCGTTGCAGCCAGAATGGCAAGCAGCATGACAGATGCTCAGTCTCTATGTACCAGGACTATATAAATAAAGGTGCATGGCTGGAAGTAAGCCATACCGGTGTCAGTCCTTCCAGCAGCCAGGGAATTAGTATCCCTGAGCATTTCTCAGGATGGTCTAAGACACCAGAACTCAGGTCTTGAGCTTGCCAAGCAGACACTTATTCTACTGAGCTATCTCCCTGGCCCTGATGTCTTTTCAGGTTTTCTTTTTGTGTGCAGGATCTCACTACACAGCTCTGACTCGTAGTGATCCTTCTGATCTGTGCATCACTAGTGCCAGGATTACAGGTGTGTGCCACCACGCCTGGCTCCCATTGCCCAGGGGCGGGCCGGTATGGCATGTAGTATCAGGGATTGAAGTCTGACCCCTGTGCTTACCTAAGCAAGCACTTAGTCTGCTGAGCTACATTACCAGCCCCCTAAGACACTAAAACAATATTTATTCTCAGTTATAAGGAAATTGATAGAATCAGGACAAAATAACTTCTAACTTCATCAAACTCATGTGTTTTCCATCAGGTCACCCAAATTCTGATTGGTCTGCTGTGCCTTTGTTTTGGAATAATTGTCTACTCTGTGCTCGATATTTCAAACTTTGATGAAGAAGATATGTTTTCATCGTTCAATGCAGGCTATCCATTCTGGGGAGCAGTGCTTGTGAGTGTGTGACTTTCTGAAAGGGTGTGGAGCATGGATTTTATTTCACTTGGGTTTAACCAGTCATTCCTCTTCAGTATTAAGATGATAGAATTATTCACACAGATGCATAATATGTATATATTTACATTTTATGAAACACATTTTCACGTGTATGCTCATTAACAGCAATGAAAAGGCTTCTTATCACAGTTAACTGCGGGTCACACATTTAGAATGGTTTTATTAGATGAGAAACTGCAGACTCATCAGAGTTAGGTGGTTTTCCCAAGGGACTTTTAACTAACAGAAGTATAAGCTTAACTTCCAGAAGAGCCAGCTCTAGGAAAATGCCCCTCGCTCTGTTTCAATAACTCACTGGTGTGTGAGGAATTCATATAATTTTATTTATCAATTAAAAAAAATTTAAAAGGTTATTTCTGTGAAAGCTTTGGGGAGGGAATTGCCCAGGGAAGAGGAAAGGACCACATCCCAGTGCCCTTGCTTCGCGTTGGTCCGCGCTGTGCTGCACCAAGCCCGCGCTCCCTGTGTTGGTCCGCGCTGTGCTGCACCGAGCCCGCGCTCCTTGTGGTCCGCGCTGTGCTGCACCGAGCCCGCGCTCCTTGTGGTGCGCGCTGTGCTGCACCGAGCCCACGCTCCTTGTGTGGCACCCTTAGGTGTGAGTGGCATATCTGAATCCCTCACTTCATCTGCTTTCCTCCTCCCTCAGTTAATCCCCTTCCCACTTAGGGAAGGTTTATCTTCCCTCCTTTGTATGCTTTGTATGTATCTTTCACTTTGCTTGTTATTTGTACATTGGGTTTCTCATATAAAAGAAACCATGTAGTTTTATTTATTTATTTTTGTCTTTTGGAGATAGGGCCTTGTTATGCAATTGAGGCCAGCCTTAGCTCACTTGCAGGCCAGGCTGGTCTCAGAGTCACAAGGGTCTTCCTGCCTCAGCCTCTGGAGTGCTGGGATTACAGGCATGCACCACTACACCTGGCTGACACCATGTGATTCTAAAACTTGTGCATTGGATCTTTCTTCAGTTAACTTTGTGGCCTCAAGGAGCATCCATTTTCCTACAGTGATTGCAGTTTGCCCCACTTTCCAACAGAGTGGTGCTCTGCTGCGTATGCTCTGCCTTTACTTTTTCCATATATGTGTCAGTGGACATAAGGGCTACTTGCAAGATTTACTGCTGCACATTGTGCTGCTGGGAACACAGGAAGACTGTTGGGCTTCCCCTTGGGTTCCCCTTAGTCACTGTGCTCCATGGGAACTCAGGGCCAGCAGAGACTGCACAGTCTCATGGCTTTACTGAGGAATAGTTGACACTCAGCAAATCAGAAGTGTGGAAGGTGTTTCATTTGCTGGATTTTTGACTCTGATGTGCCTGCATACAATACTTAGTCATACTTAGGTTTGTCATTCCAAACATTTTGTGTGCTCCGTTTGGACTCCTTCCTGCTCTGCTGTGTCCCTGTCAGTCAATCACTGGCTTCCTTCCTGTGTCTAGCTGAAATTGCATTTTCTAGGGCTTTGTAGAAATGGAACCAAGCCACATGTTCTTTTTCTGTACTGCCTCCTTTCGCTTTCATCATGCAATTATCTATGTTCTTATTTGTATCAATATTGTGACCTAAGGATACAGTTTAACTGTAAATATCACATGGGCGTCTCACTTTGCTAAATACTTAGTGCTCAGCTCACTCAGTGAAGCCCCTTCTCCAGCCTTTGTCATGTTCTATGTGAAATTCCTCCCCATGGCCCTTTTAATTCCATAATATTTAGCTCATTATATGTCTTCCAACTCATATACAGGCTGGATATTTTAAGACTGTTTAGGATTTGTGCTATTGATTTGTGTTTTTCCTTGTGAACATTTTTATAATCAGTACATGGTTATGGGACAGATGTGAGGGTCTGCAAATAGAACTCCATAGTTCTTTCCTGGTGGGGTTGACATATGACACAGAGGATACACACGTCATTCAGGAATGACAACAAGGAGAGAGTAATGGTTAAGTAAAGTTGAGCACCAGACCTTACCAGCCCCCAGACTCTCAGTCAGTCTTGCTTGGTGCCAGGCAGATGTGAAGACTTTGGGCCCTCGAGAAGGGCAGAACGGAGACTAAACATTCTTTTTCCTGGCTTTGGACAGTTTGTAACCTCTGGAGTTTTGTCACTTCTCTCTGAAAGGGGAAAGGCGATATATCTGGTGAGTCATATTTTGTCTTTGTTTCTCCTCAGGGTGGTAAAAGAGTGGAGGTTTAGGAACCCGAGGGAGATATGTCTACATCCTGGGTGTAGAGATGTGATTGTTTAAAATGCATGTTGTGTTGGAAGCATTTTTATTTTTTTTTGGCAACTGAACTCGGATAGAATCAATAGAAACACAAAGCACGTTGTGTCATCCTCACAACGAAGGCTAACTACTTTGATGCTGGTCTTTTAACAATTTGTAAAAGCTTTCTTTGGCACATGTTTGCAGTGTTGGGGCCTATGCCTTGCGCATCTGGGTTCTTTCCTTCCTTCCTTCCTCCCTTTCTCCCCATTTGCAAAAGGTCAATCACCCTGCTTCTTCTCTACATTTTAGTTTGCTTTTTACATTATGTATACCTTGGGTTTCTCAAAGAAGAGAAAGCATGCTGTACTTAAGCTCGTGTGAGCACTGGTTTTAGAGTGTCCTCACTTGGGCGGTGTTCCTGTGTTTAAGTAGTCATGTGATCAGACCGCGTCCAGTTAAGGAGACTAATTTGAGAGTAGCAGAGCCCATGCTCTGCGTCTGTCTGTTGCTGGGGCACAAGCTAAGCACGTGTTCTGCCCCTGAGCTACCTCCCCTGCCATGCGCCGACCTCACTGAAGGCAGCCTGATAAGATAGTAGCAGAGGCTTCTTCAGCAAGTGGTCGATCTTCTGGTTTCCCTTTTGAGTCCATAATTTCACCAGTGCGGTTTGCTGGGTGTGGCTTGCCCTGAAGCCCAGAGTAGACTCCTGGCTGTGTGGCTGGTGTGGGCCCAGAGGTGCTCTTCTCTCCCCAGGCCAGAGGGAGGCTGGGGGCGAACACCCTCAGCAGTGTCGCTGCAGCCACCGGCATCATCATCTTGGTCCTCAACCTCAGCAACAGCTCGGCGTACGTTAACCACTGTGATAGACTCGATAGGAGCGATGACTGCCGTGTGGCTTCATTTATTATTGTACGTATTTCTTGTGGAAAGGCTAAAATCGTGGGTCCCTTTTTTTCTTTCTGTGGGCACAGTCCTATTTCTGGGGACATCCGTTTCATGTGTACCATTCTATAGGTCCATGCTGTTGATACAGGGGGACCCCGACTGCCCCTGCTCCTGTTACGGAATAGGGTGCTCCACCTGATGGTGTCAGGAGCCCAGACTAGTTTCACTGTGTCCGTATTACTTCCTAACCATTGATTGTGTGTGGGTTTGGGGTGACGAACGCAGGGACTGCTGGGAAGGAAGGCACTTTGGGGACACTTATCAACTCTTGCTGGGTCTTGTCCCACAGGAAATTGTATGCATGATGCTGTTTCTCACCATCCTGGAGTTTTGTGCTACGGTGTTGCTCACCATCTATGGGATTGGAGAAGAATGCAGGGGGAAAAAGGTAGGCATGAGCTGGCGTGGAGCACTGGACAGCGGGCAGGATGACTGGAGCCCCAGGTGTTACCAGTGTGGTCTGGGTGGCCTGGGGAGCACATTTTCCAGAAAATTATTTCTCTTTTTCCCGAACTTGGCTTTCATGACTTTTTCTGAGAGGTAGTAGAACTCTTACAGCACTCCTCCTTGAGGGTGAGGAAAGGGAGCCTATGCTTTGAGCATTTGTGCAGTTCTTCAAGTGCAGTAAGCACAAGAAATGTGGGCACGGGAGCCCCTTCAGACCTCTGGCCCTAGTTCTGCACCACCAAAGCTTCTTATATGCTTTCCCGTCCCCCCTTTTCTTCTTTCCCGTCTATTGTTCCAAATCCCCAAGCTTTCATTACTTTGTAATTTACTTAATAAAACTGCATTCCCCCTTCACCCACCCATCGTGTCTTTGTAAGAACTGTCAGGGTGAGCTGAGCCCACTCTGCAGCGCACTGGGCGAGGCACACGGCCTCTTTCAACGTGGCCCATGTCCAGCCTTGCTGGCCACTCTCCTCCAAAGATGAGTAAGACAGTGAATGCGCTGCAGTTCAGGTGCAGATGCAGAACCAGCTCTGCCTGGCATGGCGCGCTCTCTTGGGTCCAGCGGGAAAGGCAGTTTGACCTGGTTTTCTGGAGATGGAGGTGGGGGGTTTAACAACGAGGGCATCAGGGCTCACGAGTAGGTCTCGCAGAAATGGAAAGCACTTGGTGACTGACACAAAGCCACCTTTTCTTCCAGCTTCCGGATGATCGTCTTTATGAAGAATTAAATGTTTATTCACCTATTTACAGCGAGTTGGAAGAGAAAGTGGAAACATCTCCCTCGGAGTCATAAGGACTGCGCTCCTAGCACGTTCTGAGTCGCAGTGCAGGGTGCTAAGAGCCAGACTCCGCTAGGAGGCTACTGCGAAGATGGCTATTTTCTGGGCCTTCTGCCCATGTTGCAATAGTGCTCTCTCTGGATACCAGCAGTTTGTTTGCGTCTTCTTTTATTACTTTTCTTATTTTGTTTTTTAAATGTATTTGGTTGTGGCAGGGTCTCACTATGCAGCTCACACTCATAGTGATCCTCCTCTTTCAGCCTCCCCAGTGCTGAGATTATGCACCACCATGCCTGGACTGTGGCAGGCTCAGCCCCTGCTCTAGGGGCGGGGCTGGCTCAGAACGTGGTGCCAGGGATCAACTGAGGTCCTGCACTTGCGTAAGCAGGCGCTTAGCTCACTGAGCCATCTCGCTGGCCCTGTTTGCTTCTTTTAAGAAAATTCTTATTTTTGTTATAGTCCTTGTTTGTAGCACACAACAATCACATTCCTCCGAGGGAGGTGGTGCATGGACACCATGCATCTCCACTCTTGCTTTTCCTCCCTGCCTGTCGGTCCCTCCCTCCCTCCTTGTCCCTTCCCGTGTTGCTGTCTCTGATCACCTGTGTCACCTTTCTCTCCTTTGTAGACATTCCCTTTTCTATTATAGTCTCACACCCATCCCTCTCGGAAGTCAACACGGAGTCAATGAGCTGCACTGTGTCTGCAACTGTGCAAGTGGGGAAAACAAGGAGGCTGAGGGCTGAGCTGAACTCTGGCATGTGATGAAGCCTGCTTCTTAGTGCTCCCCCGAGTTCTCTGGCTACAGGGGCTCTGATACCACCACCCTGCACACGCACACACTGTCCATTCGGGTGTAACTTACAGGGTGCAGGTTGTGCTATGTGCAAACACATAACACATGTGTTTTCCAATCACAATATATATTATTTGTGGAGACACAAATATTTATAAAAATCTTTAGAATGACCAACCTAAAGGGCTTTCCGTGGTGTGGTATTGTTCAATAGCTTTTGTGGATTGGCGAATAGCTGAGGGGAGTTGCTCAGTATCTGATGGAATGGGAAGATGAAAGCAGAGAAGCTGTAAGAGCAGACCTTGGTTAACGAGACATTATTTAGACATAAAAGATAGATTAATGACAACTCTGGAGGCAATGTATTCAGAGGCAATGGGAAGAAATGACCATAGATAGACCATGCACAAAGGAGTGGTAGATCTCATGAACAGGTTAAAATTACATGGTAAAGTTAGACCACCAATGTTTGTCTAAGGCTTAAGGTCAAATTGAACCCTTAGGAGTGTTTAGGAAGTGGTAGATATTCAGAAACATGAATGGTGGAGAAAGAGTTTATGGATAGACATAAACTAAGCTTGGGTTTCAATTTCAATTTTGAGGAGAAGGCAAATGCAATTGGAGCAGGCACAATGGTGCCCAGCACTGGGCTCCAGTCCTGGTACCACTGGGTG
The DNA here is from genome assembly GCA_004027165.1 of Ctenomys sociabilis. NCBI lineage: Eukaryota > Metazoa > Chordata > Mammalia > Rodentia > Ctenomyidae > Ctenomys > Ctenomys sociabilis. The sequence goes on from PVKA01014212.1 coordinate 31,944, forward strand.
GCTGAGGCATGGAGCTGTGGTATGGGGTGTTGCTATTAAATGAGGTCTGGCTCATTTAATGGGAGGGGGTGGAGGAAGGAGGGCATAAGGCAAAGTAAAGAGGATGAAAATAGGACGTGTTCTTGTTTTGAAATTCTGTGCCATTTTTATTATTTTGTGTTGCATTGTCTTTGTCATTGTTTTTGTTACATATTTTTTCCTTCTTTAAAATAAAAAAAAAAAATTATTCCTAACCCTGATTTATTTGCTGTGCTATTTGAAGTTGAAAAAGAGGTCTCTCTTTGAAGACCTTCATTGGTGAGGGCTTTTTAGACAATAAATAAGCATGATAGCTAGCTAGCTAGCTAGTTGGACAGATAGATAGATAGATGATAAAGGTATAGTATAGAGGGTTAATTAAGAGAATTTATGACAAAATTAAGGGAGAATTAAGGAATCCTACACTACTAGTGAGAGTGGAAACTAGTGCAACCACTACGGAAATCAGTATGAAGAATCCTCAGTAAACTGAGGAGTTCCACTGGTCCTGGCTACTTCCCTGCTAGACACCTTCCCAGATGAGCTCAAGTCATTCAGTTTAGGGGGTGGTTTTAAGTGCTCATGGGTGCTGAGCAGTCCCAAGACAGCTCATAGAGCGAGGTACAGGAGAGAAGCAATACACGGAGAGAGAGAGGACTGTGCAAATTTACACCTGGTGGTCTCAAATACTGTTATGGGTTCTTAACATTGAAACCAGACTAGAATCCAATATTGAAACTTATGAGCCTTTTATTACTGGGCCTGGAACTGCTGGACCGTATTCACACAGGAAAGGACAAATGGTCAGGAGCCTTAGAAGTATAGAGGCTTTAAAGCGCTATACTTCAAACCACATCCTGTTTGGTAAACAAATTGGTCATCTAACACAGACAGAACAGGACTTTTAGGGACAGTGTGACTGCTCAACATACATTTTTTTTCTGGGAGCATTGTTTAGTTCTTGTTTAACATACATTTGTGTCTTTGTGATCTTGACTACCATGGCAATGCTTTCCAGTTGGTTAGCAACACCTCAGTTATTTTGTACAGTTAGAAACACTTCAACCTTTAATTTATTTTATAGGTCTATTCTGGGAACTCTGTCTATTGATGATTTATCAACAGTACACCAAGCCTCCTTGTGGTCTTACAATGAAACAGGATCACAGAAAGTTGAGCAGAGTAATTTTTTACATTTAGTTTTATATTAACTCCTCACATTCTCTACTGGTTTTTGTACATGATTCCAATCCTTCATTCAGTCAGCAAACCGGCTCTTGTGTTTTGTGAGAGGTTCATAATTTGATCTTAATACCATAAATTTTATAGATTGTACCTGGTCTTGTACATATTTTACCAAACAGTTAATAACATAGGGTCTTGTAGGTAGGCCTTAGAGAAACAGATCAAGTCCAATTAAGGCAGATATCGTGTCATTTATCTAAAGAGACATCTCTGGCTGACTTCCTTCATCAGTCAATCAAGCTTGGGGATGAAATAAAATCTCTATAATAAATGGGTCTACTGGCCTAGTTTCCGGCTTAGTGTCTCCAGGAGAACTCTTGAATTGGGCAGCATCAGCCAGCCCTCTGGAGTCAGTATAGTCTTTGAGCTCTTGGCAGCATCAGATCAGCGTCTGAGCAGGTGGGCTTTTCTAGAACTCAAGGTGGGAGGACAGGGAGTACCTCTAGTGGCCCCACTGGTGTTTGTGTTACCTCTTGAGCTATACTATTGGCCAGGGAGATTCCCTGGGCCATTGGAGAACACAAGTGGGGGTACAGTAAGGATGACATCAAATGGCCCCTCCCAGCTGGGCTGGAGGGTCTCTTCATCCAGAGTCCCTCCAAAGTTCTTCGCAAGGCCTGAAGCTGCTGTTGTAGGCTCAGAGTCCCAATCTCTCACACTCCCTCCAATACCTGCACTAAGGGTGGCAGTCTTCCAAATAGAATTTTAAAAGGACTGAGCCCATCCTGGTATGGGGTGCAGCATGACAACAGCAGGGCCATCAGAACCATAGACACCCAGTTCTCACCTGTCTTGGACAGGGTATTTTTCAGGATGTAATTTTGCTACTATACTTAGCCCAAGCTTTGGGGACAGCATGCAGTATCTAGCTTTTATTTTAAGCCCCAAACACTGGAAAGGCTCTGAAATACTCTACCCACAAAAGCAGGCCCATTATCTGAGCCTACCATAATGGGGAGCCCATACTGGGACATGATTGGTTTTATCAGTGTTTTTATCACCTCTCTGGAGGTCTCAGTTCTGGTGAGCAGGGCCACTACCCATCCTGACAAGGTATTAATTAGCACCAGCAAATATTTTTGTTTCTAACCATCAACTTGACCTCAGTGAAGTTTACTTGAACATCTTCAAATGGTCACGGTTCCCTGTCAGCAAATGCCTGGTTTATACTGGGTGAGAAACTGGATTATTGTTCATGTACTTTCTGAATCACAAAATGTCCTATGTGTTTAGACAAAAAAATACTTCTCCCCTGACAATATTTGTCACCCATTTTTTTGTTTCCCCTTCTGGCTTGGCCCACAATAACTCAGTTTCAAAATAGTTGGGTGGCTGAAGGGGTGGTGTTACCATGATGTGTTTTTGGCAATAAACCCCCCACAGCAGCTTGTTTTGCTGTCAGGTTGGCAGCCCTATTGCCTTGGCCCTTTTGATGCCAAGACATCAAAAATACAGTGTATCATTGCCACTTTAGTGGGCCACCGTATTTCCATATTGTTTGCATTGGCAAATAGGACAAGGTTGGGGTCTTGGAGTGGTGTGTCCTGCAGGTCAGGTCTTGTAAAATAAATAGCTTCATGGTCTCTACACAATCTTGCTCTGGGGGTTCTGACAACATTGAAATGAGGAATGCAGGATTAATGGCCTGTATAGTCTCAAGAGTTAGATGTGAGTCTTTAAGGAGGGCTTTCTGGTACTGGGCCAGCCTCATGCTGGAAAGCCACTTTTTACTAGCATCCTACAGCAGTGTCTCCATTGCATGGGGCACAAACACACTCAACTTCTGTCCCAGAGTTAATTTGTCAGCCTCTTTTACTAATACAGCAGTGGTTTCAGTGGTCTGCAAGCATGATGGCCACCCAGCAGCCACATAGTCCAGTCTTTGGACAGATAGGCCATGAAGCACTTCCATGGATACAAGGTCTGAGTTAGGACTCTCCTTGTAACTCCTTTTTTCTCATGAACAAACAGCTAAAAGGGCTCAGTGATGTCTGGTAGGGCCAGACCCGTAGCCATCAAGAGTTTCTTGTTTAATACTCAAATGCTTTTGCTGTTCTGAATTCTAATCTAAGCAGGAGGCCATTACCTCCCTTTAGTGTTTTATTTATTTTTAATTAATTTTATTGAGAAACATCAGTGAGACAGTTTCAAAAGTGATTAACAGGACAGTTTCAATAATTAATACATTGCATATTGTTATCTTCTCAGTGCTTATTCATCGTACAAGATGCAGACATGATATCCTGTCCAAACACTATTAGTACAAATCTTTCTTATTGAATTAAGAGAAAGTAGCTTTATATCTATCCTAACTATTTTGTATATACAAAATACAAAATGGTCCTTCTTTTGTATCCCCTTTTTTGTTTAGTTTTGTTAGAGGTGGGTATTCCATAGCCATTTAAACATTGTAGGTTTGTGAATTCAGCAAAATAATCCAACACAGTCCAGTAGTCCATAATAACAGTGGGTTATCCATAAGACTGGCAATGTCAGAAGCTGTTGACTTGAGCCTTTCACAGGTCAGCCTATTAACATTTGCTTTTTATACCTAATTTTTATCTTTTCAGCTAGATTGTTAAGACCAAGATAAAGCAAGATCTATATAACAATAAATGTAACTTTTGTATCTACTAAAGTCAGTCAAGTCCCCTCAGGATTTATCCTGTAACCTTGTACTTCACCTTGCACATCTTTTGTCAGTGTCAACCATGTGGATGAGTCATGGCCATTGCTTGACCAATTTGCTTTTTGTGAAACCATGAGAGAATGTTTTTTCTCCATGTGACTCTCCTTAGGCACACTTTACATCATTGATCTCTTTCCTCTATGGCCCCATAATCTCCTTGATCAGAAAGTTTGGGGCACAGCTGAGTTACATGATGTTACAGTATAGGTTCTTCTATGTCCTGAGTCTTCACTGACCTTGAAAGGCTAGGGCCAAAATGTTGTCTGTCTTGCAGACCTTGTTTTTCTCTAATTTTTGGTCTGCAATCTTAGGCTGTTAGCCCTCTAGGAGAGAAGCTTATTATTACCCTACAACATATGCAGTTGGGTTTAACCTCACTATCTGTCTGAATATCAAACATTTTATGTATAACATGGAACAGGTGTTTTCCATCTACTATTGATATGCTAAACTACACGGAAATTTAGAAATCTAACCATATAGAGCATTGTAGCAGAACCCTTCTACTACATATTGCTATCTTCAGTGCAGTTGCTTAGTTCACAGGTATCAGCATTTATAGTTAGTCAGGGTTGGAATCCTGCCAATTAACTGCTAGTCTCAAAAACCTTGTATAAATGTATGGCTTTGCCCCTGTTATTTTTCCCAGCTTTTCTCCTTGCCATCTCTGTCCAATCCTCAAGTTCTCACTTTCCTTTTAATCTTTCTATTTGTATTCTTCTTTTGAGTTCTTATACTAGGGAGACTATATAATATTTATACATGTGGGTCTGGTTTATTTCACTTATTTTCAAGTGGCATCCACTTAAATATAAATGCTTCGAGTTTATCATTCTTTATAGCTGAGTAATACTCCATTGTATAAAGATACTACATCTTTTTCAGCCATTCCTCAGGTGATGGACATCTTGGTAGTTTCCAAGATTTGGCTATCACAAATTGTGCTGCTATAAACATAGGTGCACATATATCACTACGATGTGATGTTTTCCATTTCTCTGGGAAAATTCCCAGTAGTGGGATAGCTGGCTTGATTGGAATTTCTAGTCCTAGTTTTTTAAGGAGTCTCCACACTGATTTCCATAATGGTTGCACCAGTCTACATTCCCACCAGCAGTGGAGAAGTGTTCTCTTTTCCCCACAGCCTCTGCAACATTTGTTGTTGGTTGATTTCTTTATGATAGCTATTTATGTGGGGCCTTTAGGTTTTTTTTTTTTTTTTTGCAGAACCGGGGATTGAACTCAGGCCCTTGAGCTTGCCAGGGAAGCACTTATTCCACTGAGCCATCTCCCTGGCCCCTGCCTTTAGGTTTTTATATAAGGGTTTAGCAACAGAGACAAAACTTGACACCTGAAAACAACAAAAACCCACCATGCTCAGGAATTCTCCTCTTTTTAGTTCTGGGCTCCTCTAGCTAACAAGTAATCATGTATCTGCTGTAAGAGAGAAAAGTTAGGATTATTCAGGACAGGGAGATAGCTCAGTAAAATAAGCACTTGCCTGGCAAGCACAGGATCCTCAGTTTAAGTCCTGGTACTGCAAAAGAAAAGTTACGACTGATATTACCAAAAGGCACCAGATGCTTGATAAAACTTTTCCAAGAATAATAAGGTGAATTTTGAATTCTTGGAAGATCATGTCAATGTGAGTGGCACTTGTGTCTCGCCCTCCTTTCTGGATCCTCGTGTTAAGTGCAAACAATTCCTGGGAAGCAGCTGCCAATGAAATGCAAAACAATCTATCTTCAAATCTAACACAGCATACAAGTTCCAGTGAGGTGGGAGCAGACTTAAGCTCCTTAAGTATAAAGTGTAACCAGAGAACTGTTTTTTTTTTTATCAACCATGGATATTTCAGTAGTTAAATCCCTGTAGATTGTTAACAGTTATACTTTTGCAGTGAACATTTGATGACTATCTATATATCTGTCTGTCTGTCTGTCTATCTACGTGACATAACAGTCAGGATGAAATGTTTAGTTTAGTTATCATGCATATCACATAAGTTTTTTTGTTCATCGTGGCTTGACATTATCTGTCTATCTATCTATCATCTATCTATCTATCATCTATCTATCTATCATCTATCTATCTATCATCTATCTATCTATCATCTATCTATTGATGTTACTTAGACCAGCTGGTAACTCAGAAAAAAGAATATGTTTTAAAGTCTATATTTAAAGCTTAGATAACAGCATATAAATCTATAAACAAATATGCAGGTCAAACAAATATCTTTTTAAAAGTAGAGTGCACTCAAATATATTTTTGGCCAGGTTATATTATGGTGAAACACCTTTCCATCTGTATTTTTGTTATGTACTTTCTTTACTATGAAGCAATAACTTATTTCTGCAGACTTTTTACTTTTGTAGTTTGCAGCAGATAACCATAAAAACACATGTTGAGGGAGGGGACTTAGAATCCCCTCATTGTGGCAGCAGCAGCAGAGCAGCTGCTAAAGAAGTTGGGGGGGGGCAGGGAAGTTGTACCCTGCCATCAGTTCAATAGTGAGAGGAGGATGTACAGAGACAGAGAGAAAACCCAGAAGATGAAGCAAGAGCAGTGGCTGCAGCACCTATGGCTGAGGCTCCTCTGGGTACCACAGGGCCCAGGAAGAGACAACAGAAATTCTAAAAGCACTTCTCTCTATTTAACCAAGGATCATTCAAAGCTGTGAATTATTCAGCCCAGGACAGTCAGCCCCATACTGTTCTGGCCATAACAAAGGTCCCAGAAGTGTCTCCTCTTTGTCTACACGTACAGTAGAAGCCCAAGACTACAGTAGTTTGACATAGCAGCAATAACCACAATGCAATAGGGCAACTGCACTAGGTTTGCACCCCTCTGCATTTCCACATAGACGGTCACAAGAGGCAAGAAGAGAGAAATAGAGCTAATACCATTACCCTCGCCCTGGCACAAGCGTAGCTGGAGAAGCAGGAGCACTGGGGATAGAGAACAAACAATTCAGACAAAGAAACAAATGGACAACAACATCCTGGGAAAATTTGGATTTCTTTTTTTTCTCTGACCTCTTTTTTATTTTTTATTAATTAAAACTATTGGTTGGATTTCAAACCAAAACAAATGCCAACATTTTGATAGTTTTCCTGGTAAGGTAACACAGAGTGTCCCCTGCAACAAATTAAAAAAATAAACCTCACGTGGCCTCCAGATCAAGAGAAAAGGAATCCAGGAATGTTTATCTATGGAAAAACAGCCTCTCTCAGTGAGAGAAACAATATGTCAATTGCATCTCAGGAGTACTCAGCTGAGATAGATTGACACAACTTCCACCAACACCAGCCTTGAGAGAACAAAAGCCAATCAAATCTTAGGTCATAGTAAGTTCTATCATTTTCTTGCACACTGCAGCATTCCATTCCTTCAGCCACTTTGGTGCAGTTAGTTGAAATCAGCTTGTGGTGCCAAAAACCACCCAGAAGTGGCTTGCAGGCACAGAGGTCAGGTGGGCCTTTTAGGAAAGTGTCTCATTCATGGATATCCTGGAGGCTCCTTGACTGAAATCTTAGAAATGGTCAAGAACATATTACAATAGTGAGAAAGAAGCAGAAGTAGTCTGATCCATAGTTACAAAACGACATGACCAACAGACAAGGAACAAAGACAAAACCAAACCAAGGACAAACCTGATGCTCTGGTCCACCGTCGTGGAGGGGGCAGAGTCCAGGGGATTCAGGCTTGATGGAAGGGGCAGAGTCCAGGGGATTCAGGCTGCATGGAGGGGGCAGAGTCCAGGGGATTCAGGCTGCATCCAGCTCCTTCTGTGACTCACCGCCGTAACAACAAAAATTCTCTTACAGCAAGAGGTGTGAAATGGCTTATACTGTCTGAATCAACAAAGAATTTGAAAACTTTCAGAGACCTGTATAAGTCTAGGACTGAAGAATCTCTCTGGATTACAGTTCTCAAAATAAATAAATAAATAAATAAAGAGGTTTCTATTCGATTCCAGTTAAGGAGATCCTGGACAAGCCCCCAAATGTTATGAGTTTTCAGTGTAGATACCAGAGCAGAATCCAGTATTAAAATTTATGACCCTTTTATTATCAGGCCTGGGACCACTTGACCATACTCACAGAGAGGAAAATGGCAAGGAGCCTTAGAAGTATAGAGGTTTTAAAGCTAGAAACTACATCCTGTTTGGCAAATTGTCATCTACCACAGACAGAGCAGCAGCTTTCGGGAGTGTGACCATGCAACATACCTTTGTTCTGGGAGCATTGTTTAGTTTCTGCTTAACACACCTCTGTGTACATGTGGTCTTGACTGTCACAGCAATGTTTTCCAGTGGGTTAGTAACACCTTAGATATTTTTTCCAGTTAGAAACACTTTGACCTTTAGTTTGATTTATTTCATAGGTCTATTTTGGGAACTCTCAGTCTACTGATGATTTATCAACTGTACATCAAGCCTCCTTATGTTCTTATAAGGAAGTAGGGTCACAGAAAATTAAACAGAGCATTTTTTTTACATTTAATTTTACATGAACTCATCACAATACTTGGCAGAACACTGCTGAGTGCGTGGATGGGGACAGGAGAAGCCACATCTAAGGGTTCAACACGACACTCAGTCAGCACTAGAGAGAGCTGAGGAGGCAGGTTCTCATCATAGGCAGACCAGAGAAGCTCACTGTGCACAGGGCACTGGAGAAAACCCAGATAGCCCCACCCTGTGTGCTACCTTCCTAGGGCTGCAGTGATGAGCTGCCTAACAATGAGAGTCTTAAAGAACAGAACTGTGCAGCTGCACAGTCCTAGGGGATAGAACTCCAAAAGCACTGTGTTAGGGGAGTGGGTCCTTGAAGAAATCTCTCTCGCTCTGTATGTCTGTCTGTCTGTCTCTCTCTCTGTACTTGGTACAGGGTCTCACTGCACAGCTCAGACTCAATGATCCTCATGGTTGCAGCCTCCCCAGCACTGGGATTAACGGCATGTGCCAAGATGCCCAGTCTTTGTAGCCGGTTCAGTGTATCTGGGGAGGGGCCAGCGTGGCATGTGGTGCTGGGGATTTAATCCAGATCCTTGCACTTGCGTGAGCTATCTCACTGGCCCTCTGAAGGACAATCTCTCCCACATCTTCTATAACTTGCAGTGCCACCAAGTGTATTGTAGTTTTTGGCAGTAGTCCGTCTCAGCCCTCATATGGCCTAGGCATCCCTGTGGATGTCTATCCCAGAGTTCTCCTTTTAGAAGAACACCAGGAATACTGGGTTAGGGGCTACTCATATTAACTTGGTAAAATCTGCAAAGATTGCAAACTGGGGACTTCAGGGTGACAGTAGTGTCTGAGCTGCAAAGCCCTAGAACCAAGGAAATCCACGGTGTGAATCTATCTAAGCCAAAGGCCTAGGGGGCTGTGGATCACTGGTAAAAGTTCTTGGGCTCCTCACTCTTTATCTTTTCCTCTCCTTTAACCAAGGGAGATCAGGCATCTCCAGTTTGCTGATTGTGGGCCTTGTTTCATCCAATGACCCAAACTCCCAGCCCTTGTCCTGAGATGCAAAATTAAGTGCAGAGTCTCTGATAGGCCTGACTCAGCTGTACGTTCTTTTCACCATTGTTCTGCACCCTTAAAACAAACATCCACCTGCGTTCCTCAGATTTCTGCTTGTATAACCTACAGGTTAGCACAGGTGAGCAGTTACTTTCCTTTCTGCAGCTAATAGCAGGCTGTGACTGGAATCAATGCTTTTTTTGTGGTGAAGGGAACATTTCACTTGTTTTATTTTATTTTATATTTTTATTTATTTTAATTCAAAGAAAAAATAGCTATGAAACAGTTTCAAAACAAGTTAGTAGGACAGTTACAATAATTAATACAGTGCATATTGTTGTCTTCTTCATAGTTATTCAGAGGACCAGATGCAGATGTGATATGTTGTCTAAACCATACTAGTGCAGACCTTTCCTCCCATTGAATTAAGAGAAAGTAGCTGTATATCCATCCTAATTATTTTGTATAGACATATATATTTTTTCACTACAAAATAGTCTTTTATTTATATCCCCTCTTTTAATTTTGTCAGAGATGGTCTTTTATCTAGAATTTATAAAGAACTAAAAAACACTAGGGCCCCAAAATTTAAGGACCCAGTCCAGAAATGGGCATCCAAGATGAACCCATACTTCTGAGAGAAATACAAGAAGCACATAAATACTTGAAAAATGCTCCACATCACTAGCTCTTCATGAAATGAAAATTAAAACAACACTGAGATACCATCTCACCCTAGAGTGAATGTCTATCATAAAGAAATCAACCAACAACAAATGTTGGAGAGGCTGTGGGGAAAAAGGAAGCCTTCTCCACTGCTGGTGGGAATGTAGACCGGTGCAACCATTATGGAAATCAGTGTGGAGGCTCCTCAAAAAAATAGGACTGGAAATCCCATTCAATCTAGCTATCCCCCTTCTCAGAATTTTACCCAAAGAACTGAAGACATCATATCACAGTGATACATATGCACTTATGCTTATAGAAGCACAGTTTGTGATAACCAAATCTTGGAAATAACTGAAATGCCTGTCACTTGAGTAATGGATGAAAAAGATGTGGTGTTTTTATACAATGGAGTATTACTCAGCTATAAATAAAAATAAATTCAAAGCCTTAATATATAAGTGGATACAACTTGAAGCCCGTAAGTGAAATAAGCCAGGCACATATGTGTAAATATTATATTGTTTCCCTAGTGTAAGAACCCAAAAGAAGAAATAAAAATTGAAAGGTGTAAATGGAAAGCAAGAACTTAAGGACTACACAACAAAGAGAGAGAAAGGAGAAAAGTTAGGAAATACGGCAGGGGCAAAACCATGCACTTATATAAACAAAGTGGTTAAGGAAATGGTCCTAAGAATCTGCATCAGGTTTTTGAAAATAACACTTAATGGGTAGAATTCTCACTATCTGATTAACTCCACACCTGCTGATATCTTTGAACTAAGCAACTACTCTGAGTATAGCAATGTGCCATACTAAAACTACGCTTGAAATACCTGTCATTTTGGGTTTTTTTGTTTAGAGACAGAACACTTATTTCTTTTTGCTGCCACATAAGCTATCTAATCTGACAAGCATGTCTGTTACGATATCACTCTGATTTACCTGTAAAATTAAATGAATCCATCACTGATTTCCTAGGCCTCCATCACATGTTCCTATGTACCAGCCCTCGGTGCAGCCTCCAAGGGTTTCTGAAAGTCACACATAAGAAACTTACAGTATAAAAGAGCCCTAAAGGCATAAAACTGAATAAATGCAGGGCAGGCTTCAGTGTGCAAGAAAATTTGCCTTGGAATTCTGAACTCTGACTATTGTAACCTTCCCAGATGCCCTCCTGGGAGAAATAGAGTGCTGATGTGTCAGTGAGAGACACACAAGCCTCGGCCACTGAGGAGGACGAGTTGAGTGTAAGGACCCCTGGGGAGAGATAGCCAGAGCACTTGGTCTTCCTTGGTTCGCAGACACAGCTTCTAGAGAATTTTGAGGAGCTAAGGTGCCTCTCCACTCCTCGCACTGGGCAGTGAGTGCTTGCAGAGCACAACTCCTGCCTACTGAAGCTCCCCATGGGACAAAGATGGACCCGGGAAGAGGGCAACCCAGGACAGGAGCACAGGTGAAAGCTGTGCCCTGGGGACAGTGGAGTCTCTGCCCTGCAATTATTTAGTTTTATGCCTTTGAGGCTCTTATACTATGAATAACCACTATGAACAAAGCGCAACGTATTAATCATTGAAACTGTCCTACTAATTGGTTTTGAAACTGTCTCACTGCTATTTGTTTCTCTATAAAATTATTTTAAAAAGTCCACAGTTACACAGCTAGGGGGCCTCCCCCCACTTACTTGTTACTCTTTATCCTACTATTCATACAGCTTTGGTTACAGTATGACTAGATCTGTTAGGGGTCATGCGTGAGAATCTGAAGAGAAGACTCCTAAATTCTCAGTCTTCTCCTTGAGAGAGTGGAGAGTACACAGGCCCTGGACCCACCCAAGTCCACCTCTGGGGCTCAGAGAGACCCTTCCCAGGTGCACGATGGAGAGGATGTGTGTGGGCATGAGAAGACTCGTGCCTGCCCTTCCCCACGTACCTCCTGGCATTTCCCTTATAGTTCAGATGCTGGTGTAAGTTGTATAATACTTGACGCTGTTTCAAAGGATCACTGGTAGATTGAAAATCTTGGATTGGCCTTGATATCCTTGGATGTGGTTATCTGTGAAGATCTGCTTTCTATAAAATATTTTATATTAATTAAGTTATTTTTGGAGGACTTTTAGGCCAATGGAAAAATCACACAGAAAGTACAGAGTTCCCAAGTATAGTGTCTTCTAACGATTTTCCTTATTATTAACATTCTACAGTTACAAAGACAGTACATTTGAGAAACCAATGACAAGAGTTTGAATGATAAAAACAGCATTGAAAGAAAGATTATACTGAGCAGTACATCTGAATAGGAAGATTTTCTAATTTTCTGACACTCAGTTGTCTATGCAGATTTTATTTGTTCATTCAAAATAGCTGTTTTCAGTGGACCGTGGCAGTGCAGGCCTGTAATCCAGCACTTGGGAGGCAGAGGCAGGAAGTTTTGTGCAAGCTGCAGGCCAGTTGGGGTTACAAAGTGAGGTCAAGGTCAGCCTGAGCTTCACAGTGAGGCCCTATCTCAAAAAGACAAAAAGAGAAATAGCTGTTCACCATATAGTGAGATGAAAATTAACTTCCTGCATGTCTCATCATCTGTAGGTATAATGAATAGCTTGTCTCTAAGAATAATATAAAAAAAATTGGTTCAGGGAAACTTTTCAGGGTCAAGGATATCAAAGTATTTTTAGAAAAATGCTAAATGTCACTGATTCTTTTTTGTCTTGATTACTTTTCTTTTCATGCTGAGAGAAATACCCAAAACCCAAAGCTAAGGAAGGAAAGGTTTATTCAGCTCACAGTCTGTGGAGATTTCAGTTTGGAATCTGCTGACTCCAAGGCAGGGGGCACACGGCAGGGGGCACACGGCAGACAGCAGCAGTTCCTGGAGGCAGAAACAGCAACAAGAGCAAAAGGGAGGAGAAAGAGGGTTCCTTCTGCTGCCCTTGTACTGTAGGTAGGTTATCCGCCCCAGGGTGCAGTAGCGCTGTCACCCCAGAACCGGTCAATGAATGAATCACAAACTCTGGGTTAAGTGCCTCCAAAAAGCCCCTCCCCCCATGACTGCATGAGGCTTTGGAGGGCTTCAGACACAAACCATAATACTTTTGTATACTCTGTTTCAGCAGTGTATCTGCAGCTTGGTAAGTGACATGTTCTATGCCCACGCAGTAAGCCATGAATGAAAATCTACGCCCCTCCTATTCAACATTTACATTTGGAAGTTTGTAAAGAAGGCATACTGTTACTCCTGTACTATTTAACATGCAATGATTTTATTGTTACTTTTAAACAAAAATACTTTTTGCTTTTCACAGCATCCATTTCTAGCACAGTGACTAATGCTAAGTACAATCCAGAGAGGTGAAGGCTGTTTGGATGTGGAGTAACTTTTTGTAAATGTTTGTAGTCCTGCATTCTACGGTGCTCTTGGGGAGCTGATATACATACAGGGCAAAGCACAAAGTAAGTGAAAAATAAAAATGCAGTAGAATGAGACTGGAGGCTGCGTCTCTTGCAGATGGGAAGGCGGCCTGGAGACCCAGGGTGAGGGGTCCTGGGGGTAGGGAGAGCGAAGGCGCACCAGGTACAGGATCGAGTGCCCTCAGGGAACATGGACATCATACACCTCATCATGAACTAAGAGTTGTAATGTCAACACGAACAGAAAAGAGAGTTATGGGAGTAGGAAGGAAAGGGGATCAGAGGAGGAGCGAGTGCTCTGAAGTGAGTGTCCAAACGATCACGCCTTCCTCCTCCCACCCTGCTCCTCTCTCCCCTTGCCCTGGTCCTCTTCCTCCTCTCTGAATCTCTCCCTTCTTATGTAATCATCCTGACCCTAGCAAAAATGCAGAAAGCATCATGCGTATGTGCGTCTTTCAGCTTCTGCTAAATCGTCTTTTTTCTTTCTTTTCATTTTACATATTTGGTACAGGGTCTCACTACACAGCTTGGACTCATACCGATCTTCCTATTTTCAGCCTCCCCAGTGCTGGGATTGCAGGTGTGCGCACGCCTGGACTTGGTAGCCATTCAGCGCATTCTGGGGGCGTGGCCGGCGTGGCCTGTGGGACCGGGGATGGGACCCTGGGAAGCACTTTCAATTGCTAAATCGTCATGTGTATATCTATCCTAACTATTCTGTATATACAGATACAAAACTAAAGAAAAAAGATGATACAGATTCAATGAATGAGTTTAATAGCAGCCAAAGATGAAATCAACGCCTTGGAGTGCAGGTCAGAAGAAACTACAGTGAGCTGACCATAGAAACAACAATAAATAGTGAATACGAATGGAGCAAACTCTTACATAGCATGAGTGATACAGAAGGTTTATTGGATAATCTTTTATGGGGCTTGCAAATTGCAAGGAGGGAATACTGCAGAGGGGATATTTGAACAGATTAAGGCAGGGATGCACCGTAATTGTACAAGACATCTGGGCACAAGATGGGGAGCTCCATGGGAATTTCAGGCAATGAAAATAGAATGAAGATAATAACAAGGAAAATGTGATAACCTTAAAATTTGCTAGAGAAAATTTTAAAAAATATAGGGAATCAGTATGTTGTTACTCCTGCACATGGCAGAGAAATGCAGAATAAGCCACTGTGGCTTTGATTGTCCCTGAACATCGAGGAAGGTGACTGGTAGGGAAAAAGAAAGATGTGGGGAGACCTCACAGCTGAAGGAAATCATATATTCCTTTCACCCCAAGAAATAGATATACATTTCTTTAGTTCGTATATTACAGAACATAAATTGTATTAAAAACTCTAGCCAAGGCTGGCCAGATAGCTCAGTGTATTGAAGCACCCGCTTAGTCAGACACAAGGCCTGGGATTTTATCTCGGGGAACCACAAGCCATGCCGGCCCCACCCCGGGGGTATGCTGAGATGGCAATTGAGACTGGGTGTGGTTGCACACTCCTGTAATCCCAGCACTTGGGAGGCTGCAAACAGGAGGATCTATGAGTCCGAGCTGTGTAGTGAGACCCTGCAGACCCTGTCCTAAATGCATAAAAAGAATGCTAGCCAAAAATAAATAAATAACTGAATAAAGGAATAAATAAATAAATGCCTGTGTACTTAGTGACTATAGTGATCTTCAGCCCCTGTACTTCAAGACAGAGTATGTAATGAGAAATTTCCACTTTGTTTCAGAAAAAAAAATCCAACAGATGTATTTATAATGACTTCCATGAATGTTTAATGCTCTGTCTGTGTTGATCTATTTCTGTCAGTGGACTGGGTAGATTAATATTCTCTTTCTCCAGGCAGAGGGTCATTTCGGCTGCTCAGGATCGCAGAGAGGAAGCACGCGCAGCACAGACGCTGCGCGCTCAGGAGAGCCGTGGTTGTCGGCCATTGTTAAGGTGCCTGACTTTGTCCGCGGTGTACCACCCTGCGCGTGATGTCTGGCCCCACCTTTGTGTGGCCATAAGCACACTTACAAAATAAGAAATCTTTACCCTGGTGAAATGTTGGTTGCATATGTTCCTGGTGGTGATGTTGCAGATAATTCGATTTCCTGTGTGGGAAAAAGTGGCCTTGCAGATTACGGCAGAAGGAGGAAGCACTCCGAGAAACAGCATTATCTCTCCTTCTTGTCTTGCACTCTCGGTCATAAATATGAGGAAGTGTGCGGCTTCTCAGGCTTCCTAGACAGCCTCTTTTTTTCCTTTCCTTTCCTTTCCTTTCCTTTCCTTTCCTTTCCTTTCCTTTCCTTTCCTTTCCTTTCCTTTCCTTTCCTTTCCTTTCCTTTCCTGTCCTGTCCTGTCCTGTCCTGTCCTGTCCTGTCCTGTCCTGTCCTTTCCTTTTTATTCATTCATAGTATGGAACATCAATGTTTCTCTTTGTATTCTCAAAATATGTGAGAATTAATTACTAATTATCTAAGTTTAATTAGTGTATTTTCTGCTGGAGTTCTTTCATGCAGAAAGATTATTTCTAGAGGGGTCAGTTTAAAACACCTCATGTTACTGTCTGTAGCAGTCTGAGTCTGATCAAAAAATACATAGTAGACGAGCTTGAGCACAGGTACAATTGTGAGCAATTTTCTTTTCTTTTTTTTTTTTTTTGTCTTTTTTGAGACAGGGTCTCACTGTGCAGTTCAGGCTGGCCTTAAGCTCACTTTGTAGCTCAGGCTGGTCTCGAACTCACAACAATCCTCCTGCCTCAGCCTCCCTAGTGCTGGGATTACATCAATTGTGAGCAATTTTCAATAACAAAATAATAATCAAAACCAGTCCTATATATAAAAAAAATACTGTCTGTGGATCTGAGAGCTCAGCTTATCCTCAGTGAAGAGCAAAATTAGAAGAGGTGCACGCTGCTCTTCAGAAAGTGGTCTAACTCCCTGAATGAAGAGAAATTTGGGACTGGCTGGTGTTCCGCAGCCTTCCAGAGCGCAGACCGGGACGTGAGACCAGGAGCCGGGCTGGGGGTGTGGTGCAGGTTCTGCACTGCGGGTGCAGACAGTCTTCAGAGTGCGTGGGCCTGTGGGTGACTGGGGCGCCTGGGAGGCGGTGGGCAACTGGCCACGTGGGCTGCAGTTTCCTCAGGAGCCAGCTCCTAGCGCCTAACGGCCCCAGTGGTGTTGCCGGCATGCACTCTTGGGGAGCACATTTAACGTCTTGCTCACTGTAGAGCAGAAGTGGGCGTTTTGTGCTTCTCAGAGGTGTTTTCCTGGGGAGAAGCACCTACTCGGTGGTCGCCGCTGCCCAGCAGCCACGGGGCTGTGGAGGCGAGAGCTTTCCGTGGCGACGGTATTTTAGAGCGAGGAATGCTGGTCGCTGCCCCTTTCTTGCCCTAATGTGTGAAACAACCCAACCAGACTGGAACTTTCTGTGTTAACGAGAGCTGGGAATAATGACTCTCGGTCCTCAGGAGGTCCAAGGGTCGGAGACTGGACTCCAGCCGTTCTGAGACTCCACTCAGTCTGCTTTAGTAAAATGGAACGGTCCTTTTTTTTTTTTTAAAAAAAAAAGGGTAGAATTAATATTTATTGTCATTTATAATCAGATGGCAGTTGGGCATATAGTTCCTATACTTATTTTTTTGTAAATTAAAAAAAAATTAAGTTTTAAACAGCTGCAGTTACGTTCTTCAGAAAACACAGTTAGACGGAGTCCTTAATGGTGGCTTCAAGGTTCTCCTTATTTGCTCCAGAAAACTCACTCACCTTCTCCCCCTTTTTAAAAAACTGGAAGGTTGGCATGCACTTGACTTCGCAATCTGCAGCAACTTCCTGACAGTCATCCACATCTACTTCAAGGAACAACACATTGGAATATTTTTTCAGACAGGGAATGAAAGAAAAGCTTTTGCAAGGCCCTCACCACAGGGCTGAGAAGTCAACTACTACAAGTTCATCTCCTGCAGCAGCCCACGCTTCCTTAAAGGCCTCTTTGCTTTCGATCTGCTGCACCATCCTGGCTGCCTGGGACCTGACGAGCTACCGAAGCAAACGATTCAAACAGATGGAAGGCGCGGGACGCAGCTTGAAATGGAATGGTTCTAATGTGCTCCATGACTCTGCAGGCCTGAATTCTTTTCTTTTTTTTTAATTTATTTTTTATTTTATTGAAGTACAAATATCAATCAGACAGTTTTAAGACACCTTAACAAGACAGATTCGATAAATTAATACATTGCAAACTGTTTTCATAATGTTTTGGTACCGTACAAGGTGCATACATGATATTATACTTACAGACGTTATTATAGCAGATGCCTCTTATCAGTAAATTAAGAGTGTAGCTGTTTACTTATCTTATTTTTTATACCTGAATTGTATGAAAAATTCAATAATTATTTTCCTAGTGGATGACTATAGTACTAGAAGCCAACATAATATCCTGTCCAACCACCATTAGTGCAGATCTTGCCTCTCATAGGATTATGTAGAAGTACAGCATTATCTATCCCAACTGTACTGTCCATACACACATATCATGATTCTTCCTTTCTATACCTTCCTTTGTCTACCCCTGTCAAAGGTGGGCACTCCATTGTCATTCAACTAACTTAGGTGCTTGAACTCGACAACACAATTCAACACAGTCCAGCATTGACTCATCCACATGGATGACACAGACAAAGGATCTTCAGAATAATGTACAGGACTACAAGATAAACCCTGAGGGGACTTCACTGACCTCATAAGAAACATAAAGTACATGTGTTAGTATATAAGTCTTGCTGTATCTAGGTCTTAACCATCCAGCAGAAAAGTATGAAAATGAAGTATACACCGCAGGGCCATAATAATAAGTTGAGCTGTAAATGGCTATGGTCTACAAATTCTTTGAATAACTCACTATTGTTGTGAATTCTTACATAGAACAGTAGGTGGAGCTCTCCCACTTGGGAAGAGGGAAGGTGAAATTCTAATTTGGGAGAACATTTCTCGGTTTTCCTACATTAAAAAATAATACTTGTCTCTGGGATTTTTCTGGAGATATGAATGAGAAGCTTAACACAAATCCAAATGTAAGCAGTTTGCAAACCAGCCCTCCTCCTTGCCTGGTTATTTCATTCCCATTGTCAAATTTCCAAGGTATTTATTAAATTGTCACATTCCACAATCCTGGAAAAGTGCGGTATTGAAAATTGTGGAATGTACACTTTTTAAAAGGCTCACAGAGGGCTGAGGAGATGGCTAAGTGGTCCTAGTGCCTGCCTGATAAGCTCAAGGGCCTGGGTTTGATCCCTGATACCGCATGCTGTGCAGGTCCTGGTACTTCAGTTGTACCATGCCGGCCCCCAAAACCAGGTGTGGTGACACACACCTGTAACCCCAGGGTTGGGGAGGCTGAGACAGAAGGATCACTAGGAATCTGAGCTGTGTAGCTAGTCCCTGTACCAAATGAATAAATAAAATATTTTTTAAAAGGACACATGGAGAGATGCAAATTTATTTTAACATTACAAGACAATCATCCTGGGGAGAACATATTTGCAGGGTGCTTGGAACTTCACAGGCAGTGAGTTACAAGGGCTCATTTTCTGTGAGTTTGCAGATCCAAGTGAGAGGTGCTGTAAATCCGGAAACAATGAGAACTAAAAATGAGATATGGTTTCCTTCATTAAAGAAGCGGCAGGATGCCAGGAAACTAGGAAACTGCTTTTCTCTGAAAGAGGCCCCTGCTCCATGCGGCAAAGTCATCTTGCGGTGCTGGAGAGAGAAAATGTAAAGCTTGAAAGAGAACCCCAAAGTAAATAAGAAAAAGAACTGAGCCTGGCCCCTGATTGCTCTCCTCCTGAAGTTATTTGCCGCGCTCAGCTCTCCAGGGAAGAGGGCTAACAGCACAAAGCTGTTGGAGACCCCGCAAATGGACGCAGCCGAAGAGCCCAGCACGAGGCAGCATCAGAGATCTGGGACGGCTGCGATTCGTGGGAAACAGAAGCCACAAAGCCGCCAGATTCTCGGTGTTTATTGAGCACAGTCGCACTGAGGAAAGCAGGGAGGCTGAGGTTGGGTGTGCCTGCTAAGGGTGGCCAGGCAGGGCTTTAACTTACTACAGCTGCTACGTTGCTTAAAGACCCTGCGGTCCTCAGCCGGGCTTATCCTGGGCTGTGAGCGCCCAGCACTTCCAGCTGAGTGCTTCACCTGTGACCAGAACAAAGCAGGGTGCTTCCTCACTCGGGGGATTTCCTCGGCCCAGGCTGGCGCAAAGAGCGCGACAGGGACGGCCTCGCGCGCCCTCTAGACTCAGTGCGCGTTCTGCGGTCCCTGGCACAAAGCATCTGCAAAGTCAAAATTTTCAAAGTCTGGTCCTGCAGAGACGTAAGTTTTAAACACACCTGGGAAAGAAGTCTTAGGGGAGGGGCATGTACAGGGCTTCAGATAAAGCCCAGACCTGAGCTCCATTAATAAGGTGTGTGAAGCCGTCCTGAACCCACGAGCTGCCTTAAATCCTGGCTGAGCTATCCCCTGACCCAGATCCGGCCCTCAAGGGAACAGGTGCTCTTTGGGGGAAAATGAAATTCTTTTCACTCCCTGCTCTCTCTTGCTTACTCTCTCTTTCTCTCTCTCTCTCTCTCTTTCTCTCTCCCTCACACACACACACACACACACACACACACAGAGTGTCATGTACAGGGAGACAATGAATTTACATTGTATAGGTATATTGAAATTGATAATTTATCCATGTGGAAGGAACATGCATTTCATTTTATTTTTAGGACACTTACTTTTATTACAAGGGATATATGATTGATTCCTTGTCAAATCAACTTTATTTTCAAACAGAAATCTGCATATAAACAGTGCCAATGCCTATTAAATTGTGTGATAGTCTTTAAAACAACTTTTAGATATTGAACTCGAGTTGGAAGAGGCGAGTCCAGTCTCAAAATGGAGGGGCCATGATCCAAAGGAGCCAGAGCAGTTGAGGAAGCTGTTTATTGGTGGTCTGAGTTTTGAAACTACCGATGATAGTTTAAGAGAACACTTCGAAAAATGGGGCACACTCACAGACTGTGTGGTAATGAGAGATCCTCAAACAAAACGCTCCAGAGGCTTTGGTTTTGTGACTTACTCATGTGCTGAAGAGGTGGATGCAGCAATGTGTGCTCGAGCACACAAAGCTGATGGGCGTGTAGTGGAACCAAAGAGAGCTGTTCCTAGAGAGGAGTCAGTAAGGCCTGGTGCCCATCTAACAGTGAAGAAAATTTTTGTTGGTGGTATTAAAGATACAGAAGAATATAATTTGAGAGACTACTTTGAAAAATATGGCAAGACTGAAACCATAGAAGTTATGGAAGACAGGCAGAGTGGGAAAAAGAGAGGATTTGCTTTTGTAACTTTTGATGATCACGACACAGTTGATAAAATTGTTGTTCAGAAATACCACACTATTAATGGGCATAATTGTGAAGTGAAAAAGGCCCTTTCTAAACAAGAGATGCAGTCTGCTGGATCACAGAGAGGCCGTGGAGGT